>JAQQSZ010013135.1:0-11829 GCA_028646595.1 Phalanger gymnotis | reverse complement strand
GTCTTTCCCATTTCTCTCTCCTCTCCCCTCCCTCTTTTCCCTTTCTCTCTTTTTTCTCTCTCTTCTCTCTCTCTCCTTTTCTCTCTTCTTTCCCATTTCTCTCTCCTCCCTCTCTCCCTCTTTCCTCTTTCTCTCTTCTCTTCTCTCTCTCTCTCTCTCCCTCTTTCCCTCTCTCTCTCTCTTCTCTCTCTCTCCTTTTCTCTCTTCTTTCCCATTTCTCTCTCCTCCCTCTCTCCCTCTTTCCCCTTTCCCTCTTTCTCTCTCTCTCTCTCGATGACCTCATGTGCTTACATAGATTCAAATATCATCTCTATACAGATGATTCTTAAATCTACCTATCCAGTCTTACCCTGTCTGCTGACCTCCAATATCACATCTCCACCTGCTTTTTAATACATCTCAAATTGAATGACCCGAAGACACCTTAAACTGAATGTGTCCAAAACTGAACTTATTATCATTCTCGCCATACTCTTCCTTTGGACTCCCCGATTCCTGTCAAAGGTACCACTGCCTTCCAGTCACCTGAGCCTTCAATTTAATTATTGTCTTCTACTTCTTACTCTGTCTCTCACTTCCAATCCCTTCTCTAATCTGTTGCCGAGTCCTGTCAGTTCTTGTTATTGTTGGGTCATTTTCAGTCGTGTCTGACTCTTTGTGACACCATTTGGCATTTTCTTGACAAAGATACTGGAGTGGTTTGCCACTTCCTTCTCCAGCTCATTTTACAGATGAGGAAATTGAGGCAAACAGGGTTAAAGTGACTCGCCGAAGGTCACACAGCTAGGAAGTGTCTGAGATCAAATTTGAATTCAAGTCTTCCTGACTCCAGGCCCAGCACTCTTAACCACTGCATCGCCTAGCTGCTCCCTTTATCAATTCTACCTTAACATATACGTCCCCTTCTCTCCTATGGGCCACCGCCATGGCCCATACCAGCTCCTACCTGGACTATTACAATATTTGGGCTTTCTGCTCTCCCTGCCTCACTTCTCTCCCCACCCAGCTCACCCACCACTTACTGCTGAGACCTTCTGTGCCTTTTTGCTGGCTATCCTCCATGCCTGTAATGGTCTTCTTCCTCATCAGTCAGCAGTTCTTAATTATGCATCAGGGTGATCTGTAGTAAAGAGGCTGAGTGGTCACAAGCCTGGGGATCTAGGGATCCAAGCTGATGCTGAGATCCTCTTAATACTGCCCGGGCTCACTCGCCAAAACCTCCCCCTTCCTGAGAGTCACATCAAAGGAAGGATGCGAAAGCTAAGCCTCCTTGGAGGGCTCTGGGGAAGGACTGACCCCTTCCTTGACAGGAGCTACATAAGGACTCTTCCCTCACTCTCATGCGGGGACTCTGAATTGCCACCAAGTCAACTAGGGGATCCCATTTCTTCCAAGTACATACACATTCATGAAAGTTTTATGACAACCGTTTCATCTTCCCCGTGCTGTTAGAAAGCAAGGCATCTCTCAGCCATCGTTTGTGGTTGTTCATCCTTCGTTCTAGCAAAGGACCAATGGCATCAGGAGGGTGATATCTTGACTGGCTACTGAACTGGATTTGAGTGAGGCAGAGCTGGGCAAAGTCGTCAGCCTCGCTCTCCACCAGAGTCATCCGGGTCCAGTGGCAAGACACAGATCAAGACAACTGGAGATGGCCCCCACCTCTCAACATTGCCACGCCTTGGTCCCCCAAGCCCTTTCTGGGCAGGAACTATGCAAACTATACTAGAGGAAAGGAAGCCTACCGATTGAGGAGGGGCCAAGCTATTTCTCCAAGGTGTACAGAGTCCTATGAGAGGGCTTTGTAAGGTGACTGTGCTGGGAAAGGAAAAGGAAGAGCCTGAGAAGGCTAATCAGAACTATGTCCAAAACCCATGCATTCTAATCAGCTAAGTCTTCTGGGAGACTAGATCTCAGAAAAACCGCTAGACTGGAAAGTCCTTCTCCGTCCTAGGGTGACATCGATTTGTCACGTACGTGGCTTCTGGAAAGTTGGATACCCGAACCCAGAAGTCAGGTACATAACGATGCAGCTGTTGATTAGTAAGGGCAAACCTTTTGCTCTAAGATGGAAAAGTGCCATTCTGCTAGTTGGGGACAGGTTGAAGGCCACTTGGGTTTGGTGAGTGCCCTGATTGATACAAGGAGCCTTGACTCATGATGAAAAAATGCCATCCGCATCCAGAGAAAGAACTATGGAGTTTGAGTGCAGAGTAAAGCTGACTATTTTCTTTTTTGTTTTGTTTTGTTTTCTTTTTCTTTTTAGTGTTTTTTCCCATTTGTTATAATTGTTCTATACAACATGACTAATGTGAAAATAGGTTTAATAGGAATGTATATGTATAGCCTATATCAGATTGCAGACCGTCTTGGGGAGGGAGGGGGGAAGGAGGAGGAGAAAATTTAAAACTTATGGAAGTGAATGTTGAAAACTAAAAATAAATAAACAAAAAAAAAGAATAGCTGCCTTATCTATAGGGAAATCATATAAGGCCACACAACATGGCCTTAATACCCCAATGACCATATGCTGATGGAACCACTTCCCAACTTCTGCTGTTTACATAAGACTCCAACCTGGTTGTTTAGCATATGATATCTCTTACGTGTCTTGATATGCCCCACAAACAACTCTATGCAGTGGGAGGAATCAGCAAAATTCTTCCATTGGTCATGACCTCAAAGGGGAGACTTGCCTTTGATTGCCTAGTCCTATGTTTTTCCAGGCCCCAAACCACTTGGTCAGACCCATGGCCACTACCCAGGAATCAGTGTAGATGAGAGATCTTCTCTGTCTCATACCTCAAGGTTCTTTCATATGCTAACCATACAATCTGGAGCTCAGCCTAGGGACGACTAAGACTGCCATTATCGTATTCTCGGCTACTTGCTTATTGGCTGATAAAGTCTACTTGTGTACTCTTCTCTGATAGCACAGCAATGTTACTCAGGACCCAGGTCCTTCTAGGTGAAGGTCCTTTGGGCAAATGAAGAAGGCAAGTTTCCAGGGCCTGGACTGGACGTCTTAGTTTCTGCCCTTGTTGCTGCCTATGTCAAGGGCACTGTCTGTCACTGGAAGGACCTGGACAAGTGTGATTTTTGAAAGTACCATTTCCATTTAGCAATATAAGCCTCTTGTGCCCGACCCACCCTGTTAAAGGGAACATCTTATATCACAGAATCCATATTAGGCAACTCTGGACAAGTGTGATTGTGTGACCCTGTGCCATCCATTCAGTAGCACTAGGGTCCAGTCAAATGTGACTGTCTGATTTTCAAAAGAGGGATCTAGGAACTCCGGAAACTTAACAGTCATTTATTCCAACCACTCCTTTGGAAAGGCCAAAAACTCTACTCAGCCTGGTATTTATGGGCTGAGATCTCCAGAAACAGGAGTGGAACATGGGTAATAACATGGGTAATAAGGGTCCAGGAGGAGAAACTACTTGATAGGATCTTCCAGCTCCATAGCCTATTCTGGGTCGCACTTGAAAGAGGCGGACTTGTGAGAGATTCAGTAAATGGGAGCCATTTGGATATCCAAATAGAGAATACGTATTCTCCAAAGCCTGAAGAGACCAATAAGTCTCAGGACTTTTTACTTAAATTATGAGAGAGTGGCAGTAGAGTCAAAGAAAAAAAAGATTAATACCAATCATGTACTCTGCAATTTAGGCTCATCTGTCAGTCAATAAACATCATTAAGCACCTACATTTTGTCAGGCAGTATGCTAAGTGCTGGGGATACAAAAAGAGGCAAAAAATAATGTCAGTTTTCAAGGAGCTCACAATGTATCGGGGGAGACAACAAACAAACAAATATGTACGAACAAGCTACATGTAGGATGGAAAGAAAATAAAAGAGGGAAGGCAGTAGAATTAAGAGGAGGTGGGGGAAGCTTCTTGTAAAAGATAGGATTTTACTTGGGACTCTGTGGTCTCTCTAGTCTTCACATAGAACCTATCTGTTTAGCATCATACGAGGATGGGGTCTTTCATGCTCCTATGTAACCAAGAAGCAACTTCAGAAGAGCCAGAGGCCACTTAGAAACTTGACCCTTCCCTCCCTGCTTCTGCCAATAAAGTCGCAGCTTTGTCACCTTTTCCTAACACATATGCAGAGCACTGCAGATGCTGTTCGGTCACGTCCAACTTTTCGTTGCCCCATCTGGGGTTTTCTTGGCAAAGATACTGCAGTGGTTTGCCATTTTCTTCTCCATCTCCTTTCACAGATGAGGAAACTAAGGTAAACAAGGTGAAGTGACTTGCCCAGGGTCACACAACTAGTAAGTATTTGAGGCTAGATTTGAACACAGGAAGATGAGTCTTCTTGACTCTAGACCCAGCACTCTCTCCACTGTACCACCTCATTGTCTTTATGTGAATAGACATTGATCCTATCACAGGTTGTTGTGTGTTTGTCCTTTGTTTTCGAAGAGGGAAATGATGACATGACTTGCAGTTGACTTTGATTTGAGTGAGGGAGGGCTGTGCAAGGTCACCAGCCTCACTGTCTCCACCAGAAGCATCTGAGTCCAGTGACCAGATATTCATCAGGATGACTGGAGATGATCCAGGATGCAATGGGAGATCCTGGCCCTTTTAGGCTAAGGCCTTTTCAGGTTCTCACTTAGAGTGAGGTAATGCATCCCATCACACCCTTACCTGATGATCTCTCACTTGCTAACTTCTGTTGTTGTTCGGGACTCTTCAGGACCCCATTTGTGGTTTTCTTAGCAAAGATATAAGAATGGTTTGCCATTTCCTTCTCCAGCTCATTTTATAGATGCATTAAACTATATATATATATATGCATATATATATATACACACATGTATATACATAAATAGATACAATATATAAATATATAAATAAATATACATATATATATATACATAAACATATATATATGAGGAAACTGAGGCAAACAGGGTTAGGTGACTTGCCCAGGGTCACACAGCCAGGTTGGATTTGAACTCAGGTCTTCCTAATTCCAAGCCTGAGGCTCCATCCACTGCACCATTCTGCTGCCCAGCTAGCGCTTCTGAGGCTCTATTATATCATTTTTCGGAGGACAAGCGGCGTCTTTCTCAAGAGTGTGAAGATCCCTCCTCTTTGGAAGCAGCCTCCATCTGTTTCTAAGCTCTCTTCCCTTTCCTGCCCTTTCTCTTCTGTGTGATGTTCTTCCAGCCTCTAGGATCCTGACCAGGGTCAAGCGTCCACTCTTATGCTTCATATACCCTTGTTTTTTCCCTTATTGAAGCCACATCTGTTTCCTTTAGGAACATTTCATTCTCCTGAAGTATCCAGTCCCTTCACCTTCTTCCTACAAGAGGGAGATCAGCCAACTCTTGGAGCACAGATAATAGTCACTCAGCCCTGGCAGAAATACAAACATTGCACAGGCCATGCAATTCATTACATAACTTCTCCTTCTCTTTCTAATGTTTGAGATTTTCAGCCTTGTGGTTTTTTTTAAAACTACTTATGGAGTGTTTCTGCCTGAACCCTAAGCAGCTGCTTAAAAGCTTTACAGACAATTACCACCTCTTAATAACTTAACGACTCCACTCAACTTCCTTTTCATAGCCCCAACAACTCCACAGCCTCATACACTTCCTTTCTGGCCTTGCACCAATCTCCTATCTGTTCTGCCAATTTGTCCTACCCACCAACCTACTCTTACAATTTTTTTTAATTCTCTAGTTGCGTTAGATAGTACAATAGAAAAAGCACTGGACCTGGAGTCAGGAAGAGCTGAAATCAAATTCAACCTCAGATCTTTTCTAGCTGTGTGACCCTGGGCAAGTCACTTAACCCTGTTTACTTCAGTTTCCCCATCTATAAAATGAACTAGAGAAGGAAATGTCAATTCACTCCAGTATTTCTGCCAACAAAACCCTAAATGGGGCCACAGCTTTGGATGGGATATGATGATGATGATGATGATGATGATGATGATGATGATGATGATGACGATGATGAAGACAACAACTACCACCCTTTTATGTCATCCTTAATTGTCCCTGATCCTGTTCCTCCTTCAACTTGAAGTGAAGCTAGACCAGCATCTTGGTCTGGAGATTATTCTCCACATTTTCTTCCATTTCTCCCCAATTTTTCCTCCTCAAATTGAGCATCACCAGTCAAAACTCCTTTAAATCACATATATATATATATACACACACATATGTATGCATATATATATGTGTGTGTGTACATATACATACATGTATACATATACATACGATTTTCTTTTTCTATTTAATTCAGCTGGAATCATTTTATCTTCTTCCTCTCCTCTCATACACTTCTCCCCCAAAAGCCTGAAGCAGGCTAACCAGGATGGGTAGAATATTCAGTGGTAAAGATAATTAAAGGATGGCATTTTAGGAACAATGTGTGCCCAATGCCTGGAATGCTCTCCCTCTTTATTTCCGCCTCCTGGCTTCCCTCGCTTCTTTCAAGACTCAGTTCAAAACCTCCCTTTTGCAAGAAGCTGTTCCTAGTCCTTTTCTCCTCACTCCCACTCCCACCCCCATGCTAGTGTCTTCTCTGAAATGACCCTTTATATATCTTGAACGTATATAATTGTTTGCATGTTGTCTCCTCCATTAGAATGAGGCCACCTTGTTGGCAGGGACGCTTTTTGCCTTTCATTGTATCAATATCATTAATCAATAGCATTTATTGTATTAATAGCATTTAAAAGCCTAACACTTCATTGGCACTTAATAAATTCTTGCTGACTTGACAAAAGCATGGAGGTGGGAAAATACAGGGCAAGTTCATGGGATAGGCAAGTAGTCCAATTTTCTTACAGTGAAGTGAATTTCAAAGGACTAGTATAGTACTAGGAAGACATTAGGGGAAGATTATGAAGGACCTTGAATGTCAGATTGAAGAATTTTGACTTTGTAAGCATTGAAGACCAGCTCTCATAACAACAGAGGTTGGAGCTGTAACTTAGGAGCTATGCATTTTAAATCAAGAAAGCTAAGTTTCAGAGAGGCAAGACTAGGCAACAAGCATTTATTAAGTGATTTCTATGGTTTCAGGTACTGTGTAAGCACAAGGGATACAAAAAAAAGCCAAAGAAGAAAGTCCCTGCCTTCAGGGAGCCTCATTTCTAATTAATGGAGGAAAACAACACATAAAAGGGAGCTGGAAAAGATGTGTAATGTGTATGTGTTGGGAGGGAAGGGGGTTGTGTTAGGGTGTGTAAAGGCAGTGGTACTGAAGTCCAGAGAGTCGGAAGCAGAGCAGGGAAGAGAATGAAGGCTGGCCAGCCCGGGCCCCTCCCCAGAATAGAGGCCCAGGGAGGAAGTCACCTATAGGAGAAGGGGACTGGCAAAGCAGGGGGATGTTCCACGGTGAGAAGGCCCCAGAGACAGATAGATGGATGTTCTAAATGTCACATGGCTTGTATATGGTGGTACTAGGACTAGACCTCATGCATCCTGACTCCAGATTCAGTGCTTTTTGTTTCTTACCACACCTTGAGATTTAATGTTAAAATGAGTGTTATAGACAAATAGTGCAAAAGAAAGTGAGGCTAGTGGGGCATGGACATACCGAAGAAGGATTTTTATCCCACTCCATTTTAGGGTGGTCAAACTATCCCATTACCAGTTAGTGAGATCTTTAAGAATTTGTCTTCTTATATTCTTATATTTTCTTTTTTTTTTCCTTTAAAGGTTACTTTTTAAAAATAAGTTAATTGATTAATTTTTAATTTTCAACATTCATTTCCATAAGTTTTATATCCTTATACTTTCAATTGAGACTCACAGTACAGTGATGGCCTTGGAGGGCTAGACTTGGAGTCAGGAATACCTGGCTTCGAACGCTATCTTCGAAGCTTGCTGTGTAACCAAGTCATACATCTCTGAGCCTAAATCAGGATAACAATAGCACCTACCTCTTGGAGTTGTTGTGAGGGTCAAGTGAGATAATGTATGTAAAACACTCTGCAGACCTTTAAGTGCCATATAAATGTGAGCCATTACAAACTAATAGGTAAAAAGCAGTAGTGCATTTCTCCCTTTTTGCATGCTGAGGCCTTGCTATCTAAACAGATGTCAGAAGCAAGAACAACACCAAAGCACCAATGACAGAGTGAAAATAAGAACAAAGTGACCTTAGTGTTAGGACTTGAGGAGTTAGTACAAGTGGGATCAGAGAGCAGGTGGTGCCCAGGGACTAGCTTCTGGTAAAGAAACTTGCCTAGATCTAGTGAAAACAAAACAAATGGAACTTTATAGGAAAGGGCGGGCCATTCTTTTAGTTACTCTTCCAGAGAAGGATCCAGGTTGACACAGAAGGGTCCCACAAGGCATCTGATCAGAATCCAGAGTCTTCACAAACCTCTGGGATCTGGGGGATCCCTACTGCTTGGTGGCTTGGACTGGCATTTGAACCAAGCTGTCAGAAATGACACATGATCCATTTATTTGTCATGACTTTCACTAGATGGGAAAATAGCAGGAGAAAGTATTAGCTTATCCTTGTTCCAGGAATGTGGAGGGCATGGACAATGACATCAGAGTTTGTCCACAGACCTATGTATTGCAATTTAGAGTAAGACTGGGTGTGACCATGCTCTTCCTCCCATGCCTCGGCCACAAGCCCCTCCTCCTTTCTGCCCGTTGTCAGGGTGTAGAGGAGGGACATGTTATGCAACAAAGAAATCATAAAACAGTGCGGCCTTGGGAAAATTGCTTCATTTTCCTGGGCCTCAGTTTCCACAAATGTCAAATGAGGGTGGCTGGACTATGTCATCTCCAAGGTCTTTTTCAGCTCTAAGATTATGTAATTTACCAAGAGTTAAAATAGAAAAGTGATTTCTAAGAAAAATATTGCACATACCAAAAATTCAGATGTAGTTCATGCTGAGCTCCAGTACTATGTGCTCCAAAGATTTTGTGATCTCGTCAAGGTGGGCATTCTCTGTCAGAGGTGACTCTAGTACTAGCACTCTCTTCAGGTTCAATGTTGGGATAAAATAGACAGTTGACAAAAAGAGGTTCACTATTCACTAATGCAGCAAGGGTATGCAACAAGTGTACAATGGCTACTGGCTTCTCTGGATGCAGCCCCGATGGTCTCAATATGGAAATACTTCTCATCATCAGGGCAGAATACAGGGGTGGACAAGGTGACTCACATGGTCTTCAAAAATCCACCAAATCCAAGGGGACACAACTTCTCATAGCTGGGACTATTTACACCTTTAGGTGAACAGGAAGCTTTTTGGCAGAAGGCAAGGCCAATTAGATTCTGACTTTGTCTCTTTTTAGGGAAAGGTAATCCTTGAGAATCAGAAAAGGAGTCAGGGTCTAGGTGTCCACTAGGTGTTGTGGATTGGAGTAAAAAGAAGCTATTTCAGAGAAATGCTGGTAAATATTCTATCATACCTTTCAGTGATGCAAATTGTGATATATCCATATATATCCATCCTGTGCAACTCTTATTCACATCTTCTCATAAGTTCTCACCTGTGTTTCTACCAATGTACTGGCCTTTAGCCGGGCTAATGCATGGAAGTCATAAAGAGAAATTATTTTTTTAAATGACAGTAACAATATAAAAATCCAGCACGCAGGTTTTTCCTTTGAAAAGATTTTCAAAAGCTTGACCAGAGAGTTAACCTAACAAGACATACTCAGGATTTTTATGAATACAACCACAAAACACTCTTTACAGAAATAATGGACAACAAGCAATTGGCAAGGAATGAATGAATGAATAGATGAATGAAAAAGTACAACTAGATATTCATTGCTCATGGTTAGGTCATGCCAATATCAATGCCAAAGTGGCAATATTATTGAAAATGATTAACAAATCCAGTGCCATACCAATCAAACTACCATAGAACTAGAAAAAATAATATAAAAATTCATCAGGAAATGGTTAAAAATAGAAAAGTTAATCAAAGAAACAGACTATTCAAAAACTAAATAACAACTACTGAGGGTAAATACCCTATATCTGACACAAAATGGGAAAACTGGAAAGTAACTTGGCAAAAGTAAGATTTAGACCAAAATTTTGTAACATATACTGCAATTAGCCCCAAATGGACATAGAACCGAAATATAAAAGATCAAATTACCAACTCACACACATGAAAATTAGGAGACCAGAAGGAAGTACTTTTACAACTATAGCTAAAGGGAGAATCCCTACCTAAACAAGGTATAGAGGTGATTATAAAAGGTAATTTCGATTACACAAAAGCGAAAAGTTTTTGCATGAACAAAACCCACACTTCTATTTTCGTAGTAGCAAAAAATCAGAAGTAGATATCTATTGATTGGGGCGGGGAGTAGATTAGTTTGTGACAAATGAATGTAATTAAGGATAATTGTGCTGAGAAAGAAATAGAAGAGATGAAAAATTCAGAGAAACTGAGGAACACTTGTTTGAATTGATGCAGAGTAAAGCAAGCAAGCAGAATCAGAATCATTTACAAGACAACCATAGCAGTGTAAATGAAAATAACACAGACAACGCTCTAATTTATTTTGCTTAGCTGCTCATTTGTTGAGATACCACCAGTATGTGGGGAAGAGATAGAGAAGATTTACTGGGAAGTGACAACGAGGGGGCAAAAACAGCACCAAGACAACATTAAAAAAAAAAAGAAACACAAGAAAAGGAAAGGGAAAAAAGCTCTCCACGGTGGACACTGATTATATATAATTCTATCCTAGATTAAATTATTAGAAATTTGCAACTGATGTAATTGAGAACAAAGCTTGCATTGTTATGTAACATAGTGCTGTTTGCTTGATATATTTTCTAATAATAGCAACGAATTATGAAAGAAGATTCACTCATAACGACAAACATCAAAAGTAAACAAAATAAAACCAATGCAACTATTTCCTTTTCTGCCCTACGGAACTCAATGGGTGTGACATTTTCTTGTTTTACGCATCATGAAGTTATTTTTTCTTTTCTTCTTATATTCCTGCCCTGCCTCTTTACTCTGAACTGACACTCCCTTCACAATGATCCAAATTGGAAAAAGAAAAAAATGAAATAAAGATATAGTTGTATGACTTCCTGTAAAGAAGTAGATAGATACATCTCACAAAGTGGAATTTCTAGAGGATATTAGGCCACAATTACTACTCCCCAAAACTGAGCAAAAAAACCAATAATTACTGACTCATATGCCTAATTTCTCATCTATCGATCTATATCTATATCTATTAAAATGAGAATTATCTTCATCTTCATATAAGGTGTATTTGATTAAAGGAATCAGAAATGGATAGTGAGGCTTTTTCTTTTTTTTAATTTAATTTTATTTAATATATTTACTTTTCAGCAGTGACTTTCAGAAGAGTTTGAATTGCGAATTTTTTCCCCATTTCTACCCTCCCTCCCACTCCAAGATGGCGTATATTCTGGTTGCTCCATTCCCCAGTCAGCCCTCCCTTCTGTCACCCCACTCCCCTCCCATCCTCTTTTCTCTTCCTTTCTTGTAGAGCAAGATAAATTTCTACTCCCCATTGCCTGTGTATCTTATTTCCTAGTTGCATGCAAAAACTTTTCTTTTTTTTGTTTTTGAACCTCTGCTTTTAAAACTTTGAGTTCCTAAATTTTCTCCCCTCTTCCCTCCCCACTCACCCTCCCTAAGAAGGCAAACAATTCAACATAGGCCACATGTGTATCATTATGTATAACCTTTCCACAATACTCATGTTGTGAAAGACTAACTATATTTTGCTCCTTACTAACCTATCCCCTTTTATTGAATTTTCTCCCGTGACCCAGTCCCTTTTCAAAAGTGTATGTTTTTGATTATGTCCTCCT
>JAQQSZ010013134.1:0-11830 GCA_028646595.1 Phalanger gymnotis | reverse complement strand
GAAAATCAACGCTGAAAACTAAATATATTAAATAATAAAAAAAATTAAAATAAAAAAAGTTTATATGAATGTATTATCTGTTTTTAATGCAGTACCAATTAGGCATTTAATTTCTGTTCTGTCATTAACAGCAGCAGCACTCTTAAAACTATTTTAAGGAATCTAAATTTAAGTCATGTGGGTATATTTTGGAGGAATGACTATTATTTTTACTCCAAAAAAAATTATCCAATAAAAGAAAATTTGATTTGCAAAAAAAAAAAAGAATCAACAGAAACCCAAACACATATTGTAATAGAGACCACAATGCTGTTCTACGAAAGACAACATTCTTCTTACCTAAACTGCTCAATATCCCCAATATTGTTAATATCACTATCATCTCAATATCCCAGGCTGGAATATTTGGTGTCATCTTTAATGTTTACCTTTCCCCTAAATCTCAAGTGTGTTACCAAGAACTGTGATTTTTTTCCATCAAAATGATTTTATTTTGGCCACAAACCACTGCAAACTTACAAAGAAATTTGTAATATTTTTTTTCCTTGCTCAAGAGTCAGCATTGAATCCCTACTGCCTACTACATCATATCTATGTACATCTATCTATATTACTTACAAGGATTTCTAAATCTTGCACTATCCCATTTCATTTTCTGCTATTCCTCGGCATGAACTTTCTGGTCTAGTCAAGTTAGTATCCATAACGTCCTTTGCCTTTAACATGCTAATTCCTATTTCTCCTGTTGGTGTTGTTCTCCCACTCTAAAACATCTTCCCTGCTCTTCTGCAGAATTCCTACCTTGCAAAGTCTAGCCCAAGTACTTTCAATAAACTTTCCCTCAAAGCTAAATCACTTTCAAGTGAAGGTACAGGCACAAAGATCAGTTAAGTAATGCCTCAGGTTAACAAAGGAAGTTGATGAATAGGCTGGGAACAAAATGCACAAGTTCTCCGCCTCCAGCCAAAGATATGTGGCACAAGGGTGACACAAACAATAATGAAAAGTGGCTGAATCACAACTGCAAAACATTTTAAATATTACTAAAGATAATTTGACTTAATCTGCTTAATTTTAAAATGCTTAACAACACACAGACTGTGATTGTACAGTAATAGTCAAATTCCAGAGCTCCCAGGTCAAGGAGAAAAAACTTCAAGCAGCCAGAGAGAAACAATTCAAATATTATGGAGCTGTCACAGTCAGGATTACACAGCACTTAGAAGCTTCTACATTAAAGGATCAGAGGGCTTGGAATATGATATTCCTAAAGGCAAAGGAACAAGGATTACAATCAAGAATCACCTACCCAGAGAACCTGAGTATAATCCTTCAGGGGCAAAAATGGATCCTTCAATGAAATAGATGATTTTTAAGCATTCCTGATGAAAAGACCAGAACTGAACAAAAAATTTGATTTTCAAAGACTAAAGAGAAGCATAAAAAGGTAAACAAGAAAGAGAAAGCATAAGGGATTCGACAAGGTTAAAATGTTTACATTCCTACAAGAGAAGATAATACTTTAATTCTTAAGAACTTTATCACTATCAGGGCAGTTAAAAGGTGTATGTATAGATAGAGGGCAGAGGAATAAGTTGAATACAATAGGATAATATCCAAAAATAAACAAACATAAAAAAATAAGGAGAAAGAGGATTGTACTGGGAAGAGGGAGGTAGAATGCAATAAATTATTTCACATGAAGAGGTAGAGAAGAGCTACTACAATGGAGAGAAAGTTGGGGGGGGGTGTAATGTTTGAATCTTAGTCTCATCAGAATTGGCTCAAAGACAGAATAACTTACACATTCAGTTGGGTATAGAAATCTATCTTACCCTGTAGAAAAGTAGAAGGGGAGAGGGATAAGATAAAAAGGAAAGAGAGGGCAGATTGGGGGAGGTGGTGGAAAACACTTGTGAGGAGGCAGGGGGAAATAGGAGAGGGAGAGAGAGAGGGGGAGGGAGGAGAAAGGGGGTTGGGGGAGAGAGGGAGAGAGGGGCAGAGAGAGGAGGGGGGATAGATGGGAAAAATAAGATGGAGGGAAATACATAGTTAGTAATCATAATTGTGGAGGTGAATGGGATCAACTCTCCCATAAAATGGAAATGGATAGCAGAGTGGATCAAAAACTAGAATCCTACAATATGTCATTTACAAGAAACACACTTGTAGCAGAGACACACATAGAGTAAAGACAAGGGGCTGGAGCAGAATCTATTAGGCTTCAACTGAAATTTAAAAAAGCAGCGGTAGCAATATGATCTCAGACAAAGCAAAAGCGAAAACAGATCTAATTAAAAGAGTTAAAAAAGGAAACTACATCTTGCTAAAAGGTACCATAGACAATGAAGTATCAATTTTCGTATCAATACTAAACATATATGCACTAAATGATAGAGTATCCATTATAGGAAGAAACAGTAAAACAAAACTAGTGGAGGACCTCAAATTTTCCCTCTTGGAACTAGATAAATCTAATCACAAAATAAACAAGAAATGGGACCAAGATAAACCCAGGACTATATGAACAAAAGTATAAACACATATAAAGATAAAGCTAAACAAACTAAAAAAAATCAACTGTTAATGGGTAGGCCAAGTCAATATAATAAAAATGACAATTCTATTTAAATTAATTTACTTACTCACCGCCATACCAATCAAACTAACAAAAAAATATTTTATAGTGCTAGAAAAAAATAACAAAATTCATAAGAACAAAGGTCAAGAATATCAAGGGAATCAATGAAAAAAAATAGGGAGAGTGGCCTAGCTGTACCATTATCTCAAACTACATTATAAAACAGTTATTTCAATCTGGTACTGGCTAAGAAATAGAGTGGTAGATAAGTAGAATAAATTAGGTACATAACACACAATTGCAAATGAGCTATTATATATATAATCTACCATTTGAGAAATCTAAAGATCTCAGCCCTTGGGAAAAGAACCCACTATCTGAAAAAAATTGCTGGGAAAACTGAAAAGCTGTTGGGCAGAAACTAGGTATACATGAACTTCTCACACCATATTCTAAGATAAGATCAAAACAGATACATTATTTAGACATAAAGACAAATCAGGGGAACATGGAATATTTTGCCTTCGGATCTATGGTTAAGTGAAAAATTTATAACAAAACAGGAGATAGAGAATATCACACAAAATAAAATGGATAATTTTAACTACATTAAATTAAAAAGGTTTTGCACAAGTGATCAGCCATGATTGGCTTAGCTCTTCTCAGCAATACAATGATCCAAGCCAATTCCAAAAGACTCATGATGGAAAATGCTATCTAAATCCAGAGAAAGAACTATGGAATTTGAATGCAGATCAAAGCATATTATTTACACTTTTTTTTGTGGGGTTTTTTTTTGGTGTGGCTTTTCTCTTTTGGTCTGTTTCCTCGTCTTCTTAATTTACTTTTAGTTTACAGCATTCAGTTCCACAAGCTTTTGAGTTCCAAATTTTCTCCACCTCCCTCCCTATCCCTGTTCCCCAAGATGGAATATGATCTGATATGGTCTCTCTATACATTCACGTTAAACATATTTTCACGTTAGTCATGTTGCAAAGAAGAATTAGAACCAATGGAACGAAGGACGAGAAAGAAGAAACAAAACAAAAAAGAGAGAGGGCAAAAGGTATGCTTCGATCTACATTCAGATTCCATTATTTTTTCTCTGGATGTAGATAGCATTTTCCATCATGAGTCTTTTGGAGTTGTCTTAGAACCTTGCATTGCTGAGAAGTGCCAAGTCTATCAAAGTTAATCATCACACAATGTGGCTGTAACTGTGTACAATGTTCTCCTGGTTCTGCTCCTCTCACTCAGCATCAGTTCATAAAAGCCCTTCCAGGTTTTTCTGAAGTCCACCTGCTCATCATTTCTTTTAGCACAATAGTATTCCATTACATTCATATGCCACAACTTGTTCAGCCATTCCCCAATTGATGGGCATCCCCTCAATTTCCAATTCTTGGCCACCACAAAAAGAGCTGCTATAAATATTTTTGTACATGTGGGTCCTTTTCCCATTTGTATGATCTCTTTGGGATATAGCCCCAGAAGTGGTATTGCTGTATCAAAGGGTATGCAGAGTTTTATAGCCCTTTTGGCATAGTTCCAAATTGCTTGCCAGAATGGTAGGATCAGTTCACAACTCCACCAGCAATGCATTAGTGTTGCAAATTTCCCCCATCTTCTCCAACATTTCTCATTTTCCTGTTTTCTCATGTTAGCCAATCTGACATGTGTAATGTGGTACCAAAGAGCTGTTTTGATTTGCATTCCTCTAACCAATAGTGATTTAGTGCATTTTTTCATATGACTATAGATATCTTTAATTTCTTCCTCTGAAAACTACCCTTTCATATCCTTTGAACATTTGTCAATAGGAGAATGACTTGTATTCTTATAAATCTGACTCAGTTCTCTATATATTTTAGATATTAGGCATTTATGAAAGACACTGGTGGTAAAAATTCTTTCACAGATTTTTGCTTCCCTCCTAATCTTGGTTGCATTGGCTTTGTTTGTACAAAAACTTTTCAATTTAATGTAATCAAAATTATCCATTTTACCATTTCACAATGTTCTCTAACTCTTGTTTAGTCATAAATTCCTCCATTCTCCATAAATCTGACAGGTAAACTATTCCTTGCTCTCCTAATTTGCTTATAGTATCAGCCTTTATATCTAAATCATATACCCATTTGGACTTTATTTTGGTGTAAGATATTAGTCTATGTTTAGTTTCTGCCATAACATTTTCCAGTTTTCCCAGCAGTTTTTGTCAAATAGTGAGTTCTTGTTCTGTTTCTTCTTTCACAATAAGACTAACGAGGAAACATGTTTAATATGATTGCATATGCATAACCTATATCAGATTGCTTGCTGTCTTGGGGAAAGGGAAGGAGAGAGAGGGAGAAAAGTATGTGGAATTCAAAATCTTATAAAAGTGATTGCTGAAAACCATCTTTACATGTAATTGGAAAAAATAAGATATTATTAAGTGGGGGAGGCGGGGCGGGGGGAAGGTTTTGCATAAACAAAACCAATGCATCCGAGATTAGAAGGAAAACAAAACTGAGGGAAAAATTTATAGCAAATTTCTCTAATAAAGGCCTCATTTCTCAAATATATATGAGTCAAATTTATAAGAATATGACTCATTTCCCAATTGATAAATGGTCAAAGGATATGAACAGGCAATTTTCAGGTCAAGAAATCAAAGCTTTTTATTTTCACATAAAAATGGGCTAAATCACTATTGATTAGAGAAATACAAATTAAAATAACTCTGAGGTACTACTTATACCTTTAAGATTGGCTAACATAATGGAAAAGGAAAATTATAAATGTTGGAGAGAATACGGGAAAATTGGGATACTAATGAACTAATGGAATTGTGAACTGATTCTGGAGAGTAATTTGAAACTATGCCCAAAAGACTATAAAACTGTTTTGGGCATCTTCTCAATTTCTGATTCTTAGCCACCACAAAAAGTGCTGCCATAAATATTTTTTGTACATATAGGTCCTTTTCTTTTTTTTTTTTTTTTTTAAAAATCGCTTTGTGATACAGACCTAGCAGTATTGCTAGATCAAAAGGTATGCATAGCTTTATAGCCCTATAGAGATAGTTCCAAAATGGGTGGAGCAGTTCACAACCCCACCAACAGTGTTCATCACTTTCATGCTGGAGATCTGGTAGAGTCTAAAATCGAGGATGTATTCCACAGATGATTAGTTCTACCAAATGATCCTGTTTACAGATTACATTGTGCTAGCTGGACCTAGCCCTACAAGCACTATTGAGTGTCCTGGGCAAGAGCCACAACCACTCAAAACTCATGGGCCGGCACATGAATATTAGGTTGTGTTTGGAGCTGAGCAGAAAAGCAGGTTCTCTTGCCTTTGGGAAATTACAAAGTTCCTGTAATAACCTCAAGTCTATCCCTAAAACAAAGATTTAACTCTCTATATGCAATTAATTTATATTAGTTTGACTCTAATGTCGTTTAGCTGTGGGTCATCCAAGATTACAATTTTTGATCCCTTAGAAGGCAATAAACCGAATAAGTACCTGCAAAAAGGAACTGGAGTAAGAATATCATCAAATATGTTTAATCAAAAAAGAAAAGGGCTGGCAAGGATGCAAGAGAAAGGGCTAGATGACAGACAGCACATGTGCTTAGCTGATATTCTCATAATGTCAAGAGAAATTGAAGAAGGCCCTCAGAAGGCCTGATCAGAATGTTGGGTGGTGCTCAGATGCCAAACTAGAGAACGTGTACATTGATGAAATCATGGATCTGAGTATCTTAAAAGAGTAAGAAAAAAGTTTGGCCTCCGTAGTCTGAGCATGAAAAAGTCACATTTCATTTTAATTCAACTTCTGATCTTATTTGCTATCAATTTATCCTCAGAAACAATGGCATTAATACTCAATCTGGGTATTCCCTCTAATAACATAAATCACAACCCTATCTAAGCTGTAGTTACATTTGTCCATTAAGTTCATGACTAAGGAGCTAACTAGCATGCTAGGGCCTTCTTTGCTTTCTCTTGACATCACAAAGGTACCAATGGAATATGGGGGCTGTCTGCTGTTTAATTCTTTCCTGTCTTGTAACCAGTCCCTATTTTTCAATTGTACATTTCCTTAATGACATCTGTTATGCCATTTCCGCTTTATCCTATGTCTGTAATATATTGCAGCTAGTTAACTGACCATATACCTTTCCATTGCCTTGTAGGTTATCCTCAACTTCAATTCTATGTAGACTATAGTATTCTATGTTTCATGGCCAAACAAGAACACTTAAAGAATAATGATATTGAAAAGACTGGTTTTCTATCAAGCAGGAAAAAAACCTAAGAAGTTATGGTATATAATGTAAAGGAATATTACTGTACTCTAATAAATGACACATATGATAAGTACAGAGATAAAAGGGAAAGTCATCCGAAATGATGCAAAGAAAAGTAAGCAGAATCAGGAAAATGGCATTTACAGTGACTGCGGAAATATGTGTATGTGTGTGTATATATTATGTACGTGTGTATATATGTACATACATATGTGTATATATACATACATATACATAATACATGCAAACACACATATATGTATATGTTGCAATATAAGCAGAAAGAACAATCAAAACTTAATGTTATAGAAGTATAATGACCAAACTTGGTGTAGGAGTGTGGGGGTGGGTGTGGATGTGTGTGTGTGTATGAAGATAACTTGCTCCCTTCTCTGCAAAAGTGGGGGAGAAGGGGAGGGCCTATGAGCATAGAATAGTATAGAAAATGTAGAATTTACATAATCATTATGTTGGTTATTAGTTTTGCTAAACCATTTTTCTCTTTATTTTATTCTTTTTTACAAGGGATGGCTCTCTGGAATCATCAGGAAAATGTAAAAATGAAAAGATATAGAGTGAAAAATATTTTTTAAAGAGAGATAGACCTTTCAAGGCCTGATCAAGATCAAGACCATTAAAAAATACCATATATCAAAGGCAATCCAGCCCTTTTCTCCTTTTATTAAATTCTGGGCCCAGCTAACTAGTTGCCCATTTTTGAGTATCTGACCAAGGTACATCTGTCTATTGATAGATGATTTTTGTAGGCAGTCCATTGAACTGAATATCACAGTCTGCACAATAGGTATTTCTTCATCCACTTAGTTTTTATTATGTAGATGATCAAGCTACATTCCTTCACATAATCATGGGTAATATCCAGGAAATCGTTCTGCAATGGTCCAGAACTTACTCTAGCATAACATTATCTGCAAAAAGGAGCATCTGGAGGACATTGCTTGCCATCCATAGGGAAGTGATCTTCACTTTGAACTGCACTAGCCCTCTTCTATGACTCTGGTGAATAGCTTTGGCAAACATGCTCCTGTTTTATGCTTCATTTGATATTAACAAGAAGGGGGAACAAGATTACCTTTTTTTTATGTAAAAAAAAAAAGCCTTAAATCATTTTCATATATGCATGAGCGAAATCCTGTTAAGAAGAGCCCTTAAAGGTGGGCGGAGCCAAGATGGTGGTGTGAAAGCAGAGACTTATGGGAGTTCTCTTACAAATTCTGTCAGATACCTCTAAAAAAGTGAATCTGAGCAGATCTGAGAGAAATAGAAGCTGCTAGGAGACTGAGTGTTGCAGATTTCCAAGCCAAGAGAGTCCACAGGGTTGACAAGATGGATTTGTGGGTTGGGAGAGCACCAGTGCGTGAAAGTACACCCAACCACACCAGAATAGGAGCACCACTGGAACACAGCCAGCAGACCGGGCTGGGAGGGTGCTGGACGCACAGAACTAAACCATACTGGAGCGAGAGCAGGAGCAGAAGCAGGCCCAGGGCAGAACTGCCTGCTACGGCTGCGATCCCTAGGCCTCTCAGCCCAGGAAGGGAGGTACAGGAGACAACAGAAAAGAGCCTGTGGCTGCAACAGCAGCTACTCCTGAGGCTTTCAACCCACAGTTTAAAGGTCTGAAACTCACCTTCTTGAACTTCCGGGAGCCATAATGACCAGGTAAAACAGCTCTTATCCCTCCCTTCCTCATCCAGAAAATATTACCCTGAGAGAAATGCTAAAGTAGAGGAGCTAGGAGTAGGGCTTCAGTAGCCTTTAAGCTCAGAAGGCTGGGGAAACAGGCCCCTCTTGAAGTGGCGGAAGGAGACTAGTGCAGGAAGGGAGGTGTCCCAGCAGGCCCCACCTCAGCAAACCAGCAGGAGTTCCTGAGCCCCAGGGGGGTAGAAACCACAAGTGCCAAAACACCGAGAACCCAGGGGGGCCTTTGCACAGCCAGGGAAGTGGCAGATATCAGAGCAGACAACAGCTGAGACCATCCATGCTATAGGGCAGCCCTAGGGGAAGAGACTTCCAGCAGCCAAACCATCCCTCTTCCACACCTCACACCAGGAACTATACTGTAACCCACGGGAACTCAGAAAGATATCGACCTGGCTGGCCTCAACTTTGGCATACCAGCCAGCTCCAGCTCAGCACCAGGTGAGCGGCAGCATTATATAGCCTCTAGCTGATGAAACCAGAGGCCACAGCACACAAAGTCAGTAACCAGGCCCCCAGGTCCCACCACAAGAAGCTTGGGACTGAGCCCCCTGGGCCCCAGAAGCAGAGATCTACTGTAAAAAGCCAGGAAAAAGACAATCACCATGAAGAAGCAATGCAGAAAAAAATGACGACTGATTCTTATTATGGAGACAGGGAAGATTAAAATACCAATTCAGAAGAAGACAGCAGACACTATACCCACATCTGAAACCTCAAAAAGGGAATGTGAACTGGTCTCAAGCTCAAAAAGCATTCCTAGAAGAGCTCAAGGAGGATTTTAAAAACAAAATTGGAGAGGTAAAAGAAAAAATGAAAAAAAAATTCACTGATGAGAACAAATCTTTAAAAAGTAAAATTGGCACAAGCCGGGCGGGCAAGCAAGTGAGCAAACTGGGAGGCAAGCAGGCAAGAAGGCAGGCAGGCAGGCAGCAAGGAAGCGAGGTAGCTAGACAGGCTGGCAGAGGCCCGAAGAAAGCCAAAGCCTGCCCCTGTGCCCAGGTCCTCCAGTTCCCCACCCCAGAGTCCCCAGCGGAGTGGATGCGGCCAGCCCCAGCCATGGCCTCACTGCTGAA
Source organism: Phalanger gymnotis (assembly GCA_028646595.1). Lineage (NCBI taxonomy): Eukaryota > Metazoa > Chordata > Mammalia > Diprotodontia > Phalangeridae > Phalanger > Phalanger gymnotis. The sequence continues at coordinate 2,153 of JAQQSZ010013134.1, read as the reverse complement.
GGTGGATCAGGAAGTGAAGCTCAAGGTTGATTCTTTCAGGGAACGGATCACAAGTGAGGAGTCCATCTTAAACATCCATGATTAAACCCAGATCCACTCAGACACGAATCTCCCTGTCCTCATCTTTCTCACCAATAGCCACGATGGATTGGATGGTCCCAATTTGAAGAAGAGGAAGTTGGATGAGTGTGAGGAGGCCTTCCAGGGCACCAAGGTATTTGCAATGCCTAATGGGATGTTAAAAAGCAACCAGCAGCTGGTGGACATTATTGAAAGGGTGAAACCTGAAATCCAGCTGTTGACTGAGAAATGCAACACGGTCAAAATGCAACATGGTCAGCTCCTTATCCCCAGGATGGAAGACAGGAATAACTTTGGTGTATCCATCCAGGAGGAGACAGTTGCAGAACTAAGGACTGTGGAGAGTGAAGTTGCATCTTATCTGGACCAGATTTCTAGATATTACATTACAAGAGCCAAATTGGTTTCTAAAATAGCCAAATACCCCCATGTGGAAGACTATCGACGCAGTGACAGAGATTGATGAGAAGGAATATATCAGCCTTCAGCTCATCACAGAACTGAGGAACCAATACGTCACTTTACATGACATGATCCTGAAAAACACTGAGAAGATCAAGCAGCCCCAGAGCAGCAACGCAGAGACGCTGTACTGAGGCCAGGGCCGGAGCCAGGGGACTCTGTGAGTCTGGCTCAAGACCGACATTGCCTTGGTTTGTTACATGACTATCGAGACAGGGAAACTTGCTGGAAATAGTAATCACACCTCTCTTCTGTTTTTAGTTAGTCTACTGAAGCTCTCATGTAGTTCTGTGACGTGTTTACCCCTCATTTCGGGCCTCAGGAACTCTCCTACCCTAGTCTCCATTCCCAACCTGCCCTGTTAAGACTCATTTCTGGAGTGTTTGTATATGTGTGTCCATGCAGATATGCACTTTCTCTTGAACTATTCTTCCCACCCCAATCCACTTCTGGTCCCTTGGTCTGTTCGTCTCCTTTTGCCTTAGTTGGTTAGACATTGGGGGAGTTGGAAGTGAAAGACCTTAGAGCTTCTTTGAGGGAATGGGGTGGGCTACCCTTACCTATCTCTGGCACAGAGGATCCCTGATGATGAGATGGGGAGCAGGGAGAAAAGAGAGGGAGAGGTTGTATTTCCTAAATTACATCTCCCTACCACTGGGACCTTGGGAAATATTATACCTTCTACTGTCTCTTTTGGAGGTTTTTTTAATGTCTTTATCGTGAAGTTTTCAGTTTTTCATATGTAACTCTGCCACTGCACATATTCCTGACCCTATTACCAGATGTTACAACGTCTTCAGGAGTTCAACCTAGCTCCAAGAGTCAGGTGTTCAGACTAAGTAGAGGAAGATTCAGCTGGGAGGAACAGTCAGTTACACCTGAGCAGATTGATGGGAAGGGAAGGCAGCTACCATCCTGTAACTCAGAGTCTTGTTGGGAATTGTTACAACGACTCCTGCCCCAACTACTTGGCTCTTAAATCAGTTACACATAGGAAGTGGTGTTTTCTGAGTTTAGATCCGGATGCTACTTTTAGGCTTTTTCCTTTTGAAATATTTTTCTTATTTATATTTTTTCCAAAGGAGGGTAGGGTGTGTGTGTGTGCACACATGCATGTGTGTGAAAATCTGCAGTGAGTCAGAAACATGAAGAGTTGCTGTCTTTCTCTTGAGAACTCTCTGGATATATTCCTTTTGTAATTACAGGTTTTTTGACCTCTCTCATCTTCCCCCAGCTCTCCTATCTTCTCCCATCTCTGTTACCCCTCAGAGAGGGTCTGTTTTTTTCAGCCAATCAACCCTTCCCCTATGTGCCTTTCCATCTTCATTTCTGTTTTTCTCTCTCTTCACTTTCCTGCTGGTTTCCACCTGGGATGCCTCACCATCTGACCCATTATGTTATCATGAAGGAGTCAGGACATTGTCTTCCCATGAATAATACTCAGTAACAAACCAACTGTGTTTTAGTTGGGCCTCCCGTAGATCTCATCCCTGTCCCAAACCTACTTTCTCCCTCTCCACCATGTGTTTCTTTTTTTTTTTCTTTATTTTTGACATGTTTGGTTTTCAGCATTGATTTTCACAGGCGTTTGAATTACAAATTTTCTCCCC
>JAQQSZ010013132.1:0-11831 GCA_028646595.1 Phalanger gymnotis | reverse complement strand
ACATTGGGCAAGTTACTAAATCTCTGTTCACCTCAGATTCCTTAGCAGTAAAATGAGGATAATGATAACACCTACCTCCTAGGATTATTATGAATATCAAATGAGATAATATCTGTAAAACACTTGTTATAAAGCCTGGCACATAGTATAAAGTAACATTTATTGTTAAAAGGGGGCCGAAAAAGCACAAAAATTGTCTTAGCCAGCAAATACATGATCTCTTTGCCAAGGAGAGAGAGATGGCAGCCAAGGGCAATTGTCAGATTATAATACAGTCATGTGTCATACACATTGAAAGAGGCTGGAGGAAGACTACAGACAGCATTGTGCTATAAAAGAGTAGAAAACAAGTTTGGAGAAAGTGTGACTTAAATGACTCATATCATCCTAAAAGCATTCGTAGGTGGCAGCAGAAAGAAGAAAACAAAAAGATGTAAAACTGCAATGAATTAGTCACTCTTTCTGTAAGGTTCTATTTTCATCAATGAGATATATATTTCCACATCGAGACAATAACAATGTTTTCCTGAAAAAGAAAGAGAAATAACACTGAGAAAGAGAAATTGGGGATGGACTGACCAAAGTACTTGAAAATATTGAAGGACTGCTCAACAAGATATCTCAGGGAAGGGAAGATATTAAAACAATAGGGAAAAATTATGGTCTGTGTAAGCAATGAATCAATCATTCAGTAAGAATTTTCATGATGCTTTTTGTGTGTCGAGCTGTATGCTAGGTGCTGGAGAGACAAAGACAACAGTGAAACACTCACTAATCTCAAGAAGTTTACATTTTATTAAGAGAAATAACATGTATGTACATAATAACATGCGATTTCATTAAGCATACCATATGCTTTGTTTTTTTTAATATTTTCTTATGTCAAATACATTACCTCCAAAGGGCTATCAGGAGACCTATCAAAAACTTATTAGTTTATGTATGTACTTTGTCATTTACACAGAATATCCAATATAAAGGTCTATAGTTATAGTCCTAACATGTGAAAAGGGAAGGAAAAAGCAAAAGAAAAAAACCATAGACCAATTTCACTAATGAATATTAATTAAAAATTTTAAAATTAAATCTTGGACAAAATATCCCACAATCCTACAAAAACAAATTTGGTTTAAAAAATTTCTGTATGACTAATTAGATTTATATGAGAAATACAAGGATAGATCAACAGGAAAATAATGAACACAATAATAAAAATATTAATATGCATGATATAAAGATGATTATACATGATGTAAATGACATAAATATAAATGATATAAATGTATCCAGAAATCAAAACCTTTGACCAAGTGTCACATGCATTTATACCCAAAAGTCACTCTACAAGATATGCGCTTAGAAAAATTAAAAAGTCAATTTAAAATCACATTGGCATTATATGAATCAAATATTAATATTATATTCTATTTAAGCCCTAGAAATCTTCCCAATAAAGAAGCACATACATCTCAAGAAAATCCTCTACAGCAGCCACATCTTGAGTTATACAATTAGCTGACAAAGTCCAAAATACCAGATACAATTTTTATTGTTTGCTGATTACAAGACAGCATTTGATGGCAGAGCAGAGGCTCTCTCCAAATCGTGTAGGTTTAACTCATCATGTGTATTTTGCTTGTATGGTTAACTCATTTAAAATTCTTTGAAAAATACAATCCTATCTTTCTCTTTAAAAACCCTAATAAGCGTCTTCAGGTATGGCGTAAGATGAGGAAGTAGACGTCTAGCAAAGGTGTCACCCCCATGATGGTGGATGTCTTGAGTTGGTCCTAATGAAAAAGATTCTGTGCATCTGGTAAGGTCTTTCAGATGCTACTTTTATAGGCAGCTGGCTGTTCCTCATGTCTGAAACACTCTCCTTCCTTATCTCTGCCTCCTGTTTGCATGTTGTCTCCCACCTTAGCCCATGAGCTCCTTGAGAGCAGGGGCTGTCTTTTGCCTTTCTTTGTGTCTGCAGCACTTAGTACTTAGTATATGTAGTACTATGTATGTAGTATATACAACTACATATAGTGTAGGCATTGAAAAAGGCTTATCGGTTTACTGAAATCACCACCTGCTCTACAACTACAACTTTTGGAGAGGTACCTGAAGCATTGAAATATTAAATGATTTGCCCAGAGGCACATACGCAGTATCTGTTGGAGCTAGGACATGAACTCAGGTCTAACTGGCTTCAAGACCGACTATTCACTAAGCCATCCACTTTTCTTCCTGAATATAACTGTTTCATAAATAACTTGGTGAATGAATGGATGGATGGATGAATGGATGGATGAACCCATTCTTTGGCCTTTAGTCACAACACTATATTGCTGTTTCATATTTAGTTTTTTATTAACCTGTTGCCATCTGCACAACAAATCAATTTCCCTTCTTGAGAGGCAGCAAGTTATAGGGCATAACCTGCTTGACTTGGAGTGAGGAGGACCTGGATTGAAATGGCGACTCAAAAACTTCCCTGGATGTATGTCTCTGGATAAGTCATTATCATATCCAACTTCTCTGTGCCTTATTTTCCTCATCTTCAAAATAGAGGGATTGAATGTGTCTTCTACTTCTAAATTCATGATTCTGTCAGTTCCCTCTGTTTTCTCTGTCCCTTCTGGTGCCATCTGTGTGGCTACATTTTTTTTTTCTGTGAAGCTTCTATAATACCATTGTTATCTCATTGACCATTGGTTCAGCTGGTTTTGCTGACTTGCCCCCAAAGTCTCTTGAGGCCTCAATGATGCTCATTGGTCAAACAAGTGACTTGGCATACAAGTTTTCTAACATCTTTTCCAGCACTATTTCTCTATTACTCTCTTTCCTTTGAGCTCAAGACCCTCTCATCCTCTGGAAGTTCCCAATACTAAAAGATGACTTTGTCAGACATTATGGGCATATGTGCCTATTATAGCCCTCTGTCCCCTCACCCTGAGCTGACACATGCTTCCCCCACCCCACCGAAAAAAGTTCTGCGTGGTCTGATCCTGTGATAGTGACATTTTACAGAATCACAGGATCTGTGTGTTAGAAAAGAATTCAGATTTCAGTTAGTCTAATCTACATATGAACTGGAATCCCCTCTACAACATATCTGAAAAATAGCTATCTATTCTCGGCCTGTAGACCTCTGGGAATGACAAACCCATGACCTACCAAGGCAGCCTATCATTCCTTGGGAACCAACTCCCTCCCCGCAACCTTGCTTCCATCCACCACCACATTAAGTCCAAATTGAATTCTTTATTACTTCTTCCCATTTTTTTCTGTCCTTTGGGGCCAAGTAGATCAAGTCTAATCTCTCTTCAATGTGGTAATCATTCTTATATTCAAAACAGTGGTCAATCCCTGTGTTTTCTTCTCCAGATAAAACTTTCCCAGTCCCTCTGATCAGTCTTCTGAAGTGAGAAGACCTAGGTTCAGATTCCATATCTGATACTACTTTAGACAAGCCACTGAATCTCTCTGATCCCTCGTCTCCTATCTATAAAATGGGCTGGAATAGATGAGCCTTCAGTCCCTTCTAGCTCTACTTTATAAAGCACTGATCCTACAATCTTAGAGTCTTGAATATTCTTATTATATTGGTGTCCCTCATCTGAGTTTGTCCTGTCTGTCAATGTCTTCCCTAAAATTTCATACACCAAACTCCACATAACCCTTGGAATATATTATTACCATAGCAGAGGTGAGTAGATCTGCTTCCTCACTGGTTCTGCTTATTAGGCCTCTCTCAATGCAGCCTTTAATGCAGCTTAATTCTTTAGGCTGCCACACTTACACTCCCTTTCCCATTGTACTTATGGTCCACCAACTACTGGATTGGTCCACCCTGCAGAGTTATTCTGAAAGTTTTCTGCAAAGGTGGGATTTGCTTTTGTCAGAAACACATGCTGTGTAATCAAAATGAATATGGTTTATGGATTTAACCTTTTCTGTTATTAGTCTTATAAGGATGTTTAAAATAAAAATTAATGAAGCAAAGGGTTATTCCAAGGGATTTTAGTCCATTCACCTAATAGATTATGTTTAAATTTTCTTCCTATTGTAATTAATGTAATTACTTTGGGGTTTCTAGTTAGAATTTTGACACTTGCTTCCAACACCCAAATAGTTTGTTTCTCTTTCTCAGAGCTATAACTAACATGGGTTTTGTCCTAGAGCACTTCTATCGAAGATCTGCTTCCCTGATAACTACCCTCACTGTACTTCTTTACCCTCTGGAGTTATGGAACACAATTTGTATTGTTATAAAATATAAGCTCCTTGAGGGCATGGTTTTGTTGTTGTTGTCTCTGGATCACTAGGGCCAAGCACACATCTGGTGCTGGATGCAAGCTAACTGAATTGTACTAAACAACTTCTGTCAGAGTCCTTGGGCCATGGGCCAACTCCTACTGGCAGGACTACCCAGACCCACTCCATTTGACACCAGAGAGCATCTTCTGTGTCCTCTCATCCACCAAACCTGCTCAGCTCAATTCATTCCAAGCTTCAGTTCAACTGGTTGTCTGTCTGTCTGTCTGTCTGTCTCTCTCTTTCTCTCTCTTTCATTCACTCTATCTTCCTTCCTTTCTTCTGTTTTCTCTTTCCTTTCTTTCCTTCTTTCTTTCTTTTTCTTCCTTCCTTCCTTCTTTCCTTCCTTCCTTCCTTCCTTCCTTCCTTCCTTTCTTTTCCTTTCTTTCTTTCTTCCTTTCTTTTCCTTCCTTACTTTCTTCCTTCTTTCCTTCCTTCCTTCCTTCCTTCCTTCCTTCCTTCCTTCCTTCCTTCCTTCCTTCTTCTTTACTTTTCTTCTCTTTTTGATTTCTAAGAAATAAAATTTTCAGATGGTCCATTGTTCAAAACTTAAGCTACATGTTAATCATGTTAGCTTACATTTGGATTCCATGCAAGCCAACATGATTGTTTTCCTTGTAAAAACAAAAGATCTGAAAAAGAAGTTAATTTATCCCCAATGCTCATGTATACCTTGAGCTATGAAATACTTGTTTTAGGGTTTACTATTTTGGATGTATAGAATGGATGAATCAGCATTGGGTTGAGACTGGTATTTTTCCATGTTTCTGGTTTTGGATTCTACAAGTTTATCTGGCATTTAAAAAAAATACTCCATCCTACCCCATCCTCAGTACTATAGATTTTGAATGATGGAGTATTTAAATATGTAATGCTGTGATTGTTAGCATATTATTGCTTCCCAGGCATCAAACCAGAGGTTGAATTCTAAACCCTATGAAAATGGATTATATTGAAAATTAGAGTTGAGCTGCTGATGGATTCTAAAATAGAGCTTTGGCAGTATATCCCACTCCAAGTTCTTAAGTCACAGCCCAGTGCTTATTATCATTCCCTAAGGCCAGGATTATGAAAAGGGATTCATCAGAAGTATTTGGAGAACAGCCTTTTGCAGTAGGTGGACAATCTGTGACCTCCTTTTTCCATTTATACTCTATCATTGAAACAAACAATATTATTCATCCTTGAGTAGGCCGGGTGGGATAACATAGTAGCCTTACCATTGAGGACTTTTGTGTATCTTTTCGTTTATGCTATTTTTGGTTGTTTATTCTGCAATCTATCACTGAAATATTTGCAAATGGATGTTCTAACTCACCTGACCATTGTCTACTTTTTAGTCTAAAAAGCAGTTCATTCTCTCTTTTCCTCTATTCTCACAGAACATGATGAATGTGGTAGTGGCCAGCACACCTGTGATGACAATGCAATCTGCACTAATACTGTCAGGGGACACAGCTGCACCTGCAAGCCTGGATATGTGGGGAATGGAACCATCTGCCGAGGTAGGTCCACTGTTTGGGCAGTTTTATCGGAGCTACAAGTTTGATTAATGTCGGTCTCACTATCCAGGTTCTTATAATTTCTAGTAGCCAAGTTCCCTCATGGCTTTAGCTTCTATTTTATTATCTGACATTTGCTACATGCATAGAGATGATGAAGGGGATTGAGTTGTCCTTTGCTTTCTATCTCTACCCCTAAACCTTTGATCTCATGGATGTATGGAACCCCCAATATGAACATAACATCAAATGCTGCAGCTTAGCATCCTGTTTGTAATAGTAAGAGTTTTGCCTTTGGCATTAATATAGTCACTAATCCATACTACCTAGCTAGTTTATATACCAGGCAGAACTTGAATCTAGGTCTTCTTAATGCCAATACCTGCTTTGTATCAGCTACGCCAGGGATTCCCAATGTTTATTGGTCCCCAGATATGTTGGCTTTCAGTAAGCCTTTTGACAACGCCTATTTTAAGTGAAAAGAAATAAATTTTATACTTGACCATGCATATGCCCTTAAGAATGAAAAGTAAGAATGTGATACGCTTCTCTATGGGTATACCAAAATTTTGAAACTTCCTCAATTGGTATTAATTTTTTAAAAAAATGTAAAATTTTCCTTTTTCATTTGATAAGCTTTTCATACCTCTTGGTACCCCAGGATGGCAACATCTAAATTTCCCTGTCCTATAACTCTAGCATCTTTCCTTGAAATGAATTTGTGGTGATGCTCCTAACATCTAAGGTTGGCGTCTTTCTTTTCAATGTAGTGCTGCCAAGGAGTAAAAAAGCAGCATCTATGGAACACAAGCAGAGAATCAATATAGTAAAGCTGTTCTGAGTCCTGTCTACTATTAGGGTCTGAAAGCAGGTGAACCATTTAGGAACTTGGAGTGTAGCATTTCTAAGTAGGCCAAAGGTATTTCAAGAAAATGGAAAAGGAAGTATATTTCCACAGAGAAGCAGGATGCTAATTAGTGCTGCATACTAATGCTGTTGAATTGAGGAGCATGGAGATTTACTTTTAATGCATTTTCTGAAATTATGCCTCCCCATAAAATAATAGTAATTGGCCGGTTTTGGTGAATTTATGTTTGCCCATTCCTCCAATGCTGTTGTGATAAGTATCCACCTCATCTCAGTGGAATTTTTAAGACCTGCTGTGAAATGTATTAGTTCAAGAAGGGTCTTGGAGTCCCTTCATTCTGAAAGGAAGTGATTTTGCATTGAATTTTATAAATTGTGAAATAGATTTTCTTGAAGGGATTCTCGTCCAATCAAGTTGAACTTAAGTATTTGCTATTGCTTTTCTGTTTTTTTCTTCTTTTTTCTTTCCTTCCTCCTCTGCTTTCTTCTACTCTTCCTCCTCATTTCTTGTCTTCCTTTCCCCTTTCCCTTCACCCTTTTATCTTTCTTCTTGCTCTTTCTCTACCCAAATGTGAGTATAATTATGGTATTATGCAGATAAATTCATACTTCTGGACAAAAACATACTTCTTTCCAGTTATGATTTGATGAAATATTAGCAAAGTTATTAACATACAACATTAGACATAAATATTGAAAACCGTAATCATTTGGATGGATTCTGTCACATGGATTTTTTTTTCGTATTGCTCATACCTAGACATATATCCACGTAAGAATGAGGGGGAAAATGAGAAAAGTATTAGTAAAACTATAAGAGACCTTAGAGATCATATTTTTCAAATCCCTAATTTTACAGAACCAATAAGAGTTAAAACAAAGGAGGAAGAAAAGATTAAAATTTGCTGATTTTCATACTTAGATTCATATATAAATGAATATTTTGGTTGAGGAAGGGTCTTAAGATGTTTCTCCATGAAATGATATGGCAGCCAAAAAACAAAGTTAACATAATCTTAACTTTAAAATAAAAGAGAAGATTGTGCTGTTCCTGGTCAGATTACATTTGGAACATATAATTCAATTATTTGGAGAGCATCCAGATGGTGTAGGACCTCACAATTATGTCATAAGAAAGACAGTTGAAGGACTTGGGGATGTACAGTCTTTGAAAAGAGGACTTGGGAGGACATGAGGGCTATCTTTAAGGCCATTGACATGTCATGTGGAAGAGAGATTCAGCTTGTTTTATTTTGCCCCAGGAGCCAGAAGTAGGAACAAATAGAGGAAAATTTAGAGTCAAATGCAGGATTGACATAAGGAAAACACACACACATACATACACATCCTAACACTTATCTATAATTGATTAGAATTCTTTAGAAGGTCTTTACTATAGGTCTTCAAGCAAAGACTGAACAAGTATTTGGCTCTGCTGTGAATGGAATTCTTATTAAGGTGCAGATTAGATTCAATGGCCCCTGAAGTCTCTTCTAACTTTACAAGTGTATACAGTTCTCTGAGATTCAGGTTTTTTCTCTATGGTCTCACATGTAGATGAAAACTGGAAACCTGAGTCAGTTAAATAACAACAACCACCACATTTATAGAATACATACAATGTGGCTGGCACTGTGCTAAGCATTTTTAAAATATTATGTCAATTGATATTCACAACAATCCTGAAAGGTAGGGGCTATTCCCTTTATTTCACATTTGAAGAAACTGAGGCAAATAGTAGTTAAGTGACTTGTTCAATATCACAGACCTGGTAAGCATCTGATTCAGGATTCAAGCTCAGATCTCTCTCCCTCCAGGTCCAGCTCTCCACCACTGTGCCACCTGGCTGCATCTGAATATTTAGATCTTTGCCATCATAGGCAGGGTTTGAGTTGAATGGTGGGAAGTGAAATCTCTTATTTGAATTCTTCCTCCAATCCTTTTTTTTTTATATTGAGACAATATATCCTGACAATATTGAATAAAATGGGGATTGGGGATTATCTCTCCTGCCTTTTCCATCACTTATTGACTGTGGTTAAGTTGTTGGCTGTTGGTAGTTGATAGGCTAAGACCTGCATCTTATCTGCCACAAACAAATGTAAGAGATGTTTAAGAAGCTTTGATCCTGGGAAGAAATCTTACCTCAAGGCTGATGATATCCCAGGCCTATACAGAATTGCTAAGGTACAATATGAGACTAGAATCTAAAATAAGGAAGGAAAGGAAACAGTCAGTTAAAATAAATTACTTCAGTGCCACAAGGATCCAGTATAGCAAAGGTTTATGCATTTCTTCCACCTATGCAACTCTTTCATGTCTTAAGAAAGAATCTTTGTGGGTTGATGTGGTGAATACATTCATCACCTTGTGGCCTGGGTTTCAGCGATGAAACTCTCTAAAGATGACTAGTTCTTTGAGAATACATGGCTCTCTCCAGAGTCTATACATCCTTCAAGAACCCAGAATCAGATGACTTCTGGGGATGGAGCCAAGATGACAGAGTAGAGAAAGTACTCATCTGAGTTCTCCCAACATTCCCCTCCAGAAAAATTTAACATAATCTCTCAAATCAAATTTTGGAGTGGCAGAGCCAACAGAATATGTTTTCAGCCCAAGACAACAAAGGAAGTCCAAAAGAGTTCTGTGATATGGAGGAGGAGGTTGGCCCAGAGCCTACATGGATGAAATCCCACTGGTGGGACTAGCTGGTGGTGACAGAAGCGACAGCAGCTTTGGGTGTTCTAAAGCTAGAGATGGTAAGAGGACCTGAAAACTGGTCAGAAAGAGATTATAATGGACTCTTGTGCTAGCACTATACCCAGTACCAGACATTCTTTGGCAATCACATTGCCTATATCCACTTCTGGGTCATAGTTCAAGGGCAGAGAAAAGCACTTTCAGTCAAGAAGGAGTCAAAGCTTTAAGAGGAAGTATCACTTCTGCCCCCAAAAGAAGAGGTACCCAGAGGAACAGTATTGCTTCTAGTCCCAAGAAGAGAGGCCCTGAAGAGTGGTACTGATTACAATACCAAAAGATCGGGGGCCATTCCTGGGTAAGGAAGAAGAAATGTACAAGAAGAATGAAGAAAAGTACAGATATACTTTTGAAGTGCACATGAAGTACTTCAGAATACACATGGAATACATGCAAAGAGTACACATGAAGACAGCACATATCACACCTCTCCGCAGATCACACTGTATTGGAAGAACTAAACACTTCCAAACCCTCAGAACTAGTTCTGAAAACAGCAATATAAAAAAAGCCTGAAACTGGAGACAGTGCCCTGCCTCCCATGCCAGGAATAGAGCCCAACATTAATATAAAGTTCCAAATCAAGCAATGGGATGGAAACCTAAGCAATCAACAAAAAAGAACCTGACCATAAAAATCTACAATGGCCACAAGGAAGATCAAGACACAAACTCAGAAAACAAGAAGTCAAAACAGCTACAAGCAAAGCCTCAAAGAAAAGGTGTGAATTGGACCCAAGCCCAACAGGAATTCCTGGAAGAGCTTTAAAATGTTTCAAAATCAAGTAAGAGTGGTAAAGGAAAAATTAGGTAACAAAATAAAATAAAAAAAGAAATTTATGAAAAAAACAATTAACAATTCAGCATAAGAGGCACAAGATCACTGAGGAAAATACACCTTAATAAGCACAATTAGCCAAATGGTAAAAGATGTACAGAAGCTCCCTGAAGAAAAAATTCCTTAAAAATTAGAACTGGGTGAGTGGTAGCTGATGATTCCATGAGATATCAAGAAACGAACAAAAGAATGAAAAAAAATGAAGAAAATGTGAAATATCAAATTGGGAAAAACAACTGACCTAGAAAATAGATTAAGAAGAGATAATTTAAGAAGTATTGAATTACCTGAAAACCCTGATGAAAAGAAGATCCAATTTACCATATTTCAAGAAATTATCAAGAAAAACTGCTCTGATGTCCTAGAACCAAAAAGTAAAATAGAAATGGAAAGAATCTAAGAACGATCTCCTAAAAAAGATCACAAAATGAAAATTTCCAGGAATACTATAGACAAATGGCAGAACTCCCAAGTGAAAGAGGAAATTTCCAAGCAGCAAAAAAGAAACAAATAAAATATTATGGAGCCACAGTCAGGATCACACAAGATTTAGTAGCTTCTACATTAAAGGATCAGTGGGTTTGAAATATGGTATTTCAGAGGGCAAGGCCTCCAGGATTACAACCAAGAATCAACTACCCAGCAAAACTGAGTATGATCCTTCAGGAGGGAAATAGGCATTTAATGAAATAGAGGAATTTCAAGCATTCCTGATGAAAAGACCAAAGCCAAATAGAAAATCTGACATGGGGGGGGGGGGAGCAAAGATGGTGGCTGAAAAGCAGGGACTTGCCTAAAGCTCTCCCCCAGGACCCTCCAAACACCTATGAAAATGGCTCTGAACAAATTCTAGAACTACAGAACCCACGAAATAGCAGAGAGAAGCAGGGCTCCAACCCAGGACAGCCTGGCTGGTCTCTGGGCAAGGTCTATCGCAAGGAGCTGGGAGCAGAGCAAAGCCCAGCATGGGCCATGCCTGGACCAACCAGACCAGGAGCCAGGGGGAATAGGGCCTAGCACCCTGAATCAGTGTGCTGTGGCAGTTACCAGACTTCTCAACCCACAAGCATCAAAGACAACAGAGAAGGTTAGTGGGAAAAACTGTGGGGACAGAGTGAAAGGAGTTCACAGTTCAGCCATTGCCCCAGGGGCAGCAGAGGTGGCACAGCTCTGAGGCAAGTTTACAGAACTACAGCTGCAGTTACTTCCAGTCCCAGACTCACCCTGTGGAAGGAATTAAGTGGCAGATCAGAGCAGGAGTGCAGAGCTGGGTTGGTGGTTCTTGGGGGAGGAGGAGTACTGGTGTGGCAGAGCTTGCTGTGTAAAAAATAGCTCTGAAAACAACAGCACAGCCCCTCAAACTTGGAACAAAGTACTCTCTACTCTACAAGCACTCATATCCCGAGGCAAAACTCAAGGGTCAAGTAGTTGGCTTGGAACATGGCCGGGCAGCAAAAATGGACTCAGATTCAGACTCAGACTTTGGAATCTTTCTTTGGTGACAAAGGAGACCAAAACATACAGTCAGAAGAAGTCAACAAAGTCAAAGAGCCTACATCAAAA
>JAQQSZ010013131.1:0-11831 GCA_028646595.1 Phalanger gymnotis | reverse complement strand
CTGGGCAAGACATTTAACCTCTGTCTGCCTTTTCTTCCCCTACTAAAGAATGGGGATAATAATAGTACCTACTTCACAGGGTTGTTATGGGGCTCCCATGAGATAAATATTTGCAAGGTGCTTGGTACAGTGCCTGGCACCTAGTAGGCACATATTTGTATGCTTGTTTGATTCCTTTCGCCCCAAATTACTATAATGGAAGAGTCCATAAGGCAACATAGTTTTTACTGTCTATTTTCATGCTGATATCACAAAGCATCAAGGCATATTTCTTTGGAGGATTTCATCAGGTTCTTCCTCCTCATCATCATCATCAACAATGAAACCAGCCATACCAACTCCTTTTTTAATTTCTCTTCAAAGAGAGCCTAGGAGCAATCTTTTTATTTAGCTCCAACTTCATTAAGTCTTATAATGGTTTAATATGCATATGATTCAGTTCCTTAAGTGATGTTGATGATGATGATGAGGAGGAGGAGGAGGAGGAGGAGGAGGAAGAGGAGAAGGAGAAGAAGAAGAAGAAAGCAAAGGCGAGCAAACCACAGTTAGCAGGCCAATTCCTGACCACTGCCTATTTTTGCACAGCCACAAGCTAAAAATGATTTTTACATTTTTAAATAAAGTTTTACTGTAGCTTGTTGACCCCATTCTATGATTGGCAAAGTGCTTTACACATATATTATCTATTTTGATTTCACAATAACCCTATGAAATAGGTGCTATATTATCCCAATTTTAAAGTTAAGAAAATTGAGTATGAAAGAAAGTAAATTGGTAAAAACATAGGATTTTAACTCAGGAGATTAAGTTCAGCACTATGTAGTGTCTCAATTCACTGCTTGTTGGGCAAAGAATGTAAATTTGATTCTGAGTCACTGTTGGACTGTCAAGGAGGACCCTTGGGCTTCATTGCTCCCTGGGCTTAGCCCTGGCATGGAATCCAGTTCCTGGACCCCTAGTGATCTTCCAACCTATTAAACCTCACAAGGTCTCAGCCTAGTCCATTCTACCTCCAAAAGATATTTACCTAAAGCAGGAGAGATTAGACCCAACTGTGACAGTTGCGCAAAAATAGGGTCATGTATTCATGGCTTATTTTGACCTGGTTGGGGATATTAGACCAGTGGCACTGTCTTAATCTGGAGCATCACAGCAGCTATTGCTTCTCTGCTTGAATGCAGCCAGGTATGAGCAAAGGCTCATTGTGGCTGGTTACTGCCATTTTGAATGCACTTCACTACCATCTTAGTTTCCACAGCATAATGATCTCACCGAGTCTGTAGCAAATTAAAGCCCTGATTCTTCTTTATTTTTCACTAACTAGAATTTAATTTTTCCTACTGGAATTTTCTTCTCCATCGTCTCTTCTCCCACTGCATTGAATGATGCCAAATCTTGTCAGTTTCACCTATGAAATAATTCTTACAATCATTTCCTTTCTATTTGTATTGTCATCAGTCTAGTTCAGTTACTCATTACTTCTCCCAGGATTAATTTTTTTTTTTACTTTCTCAGCATATTATCAATGTTTACTCATTATAGATTTCAAATAGGATTTGGAAATACAAAAATAGTATTGTAGTCAATATGTGATTCTGCAATTGTCAGCCTAAATAAATATTCACAAGAGAATTAATAATAATAATCGAAATACTTTTCTTCTCTGAATGAAAGATCGAGGTTGACAAAGTATTGTTTTCTACTGCAATAATAGTCTAAAAACCCTCTTGGATCTTTGATAGGAAGCCTTAATCTGACTGTAAGTTGTGCTTCTGAAAATGACAAGGGTCTATAAGTACATCTGCCAACAATTTCCATGGAACATTTTCTTGGTGGTCATGAAGTAAACAAAAATTTTTGGAAATGGCAGTTTTCTGCTTTACCAGATGAATCTAGTACAGTATCAGAAACTCAAACTGTGCCCTATCTCTTTCATGTATGGTAGTCTTTCAGCAAAAATAAAGATTCTGGAATTGGATTTAGGTGATAATTGCATTTGAGTTATCATACAGAAAAGAATACTGTATGTAGTTGCTCTTGCCCTCATTTTGATCACAATATACTGGTTTTGCAGTGATGACAACAGTCAAAACATATTTTGTATTGGCAAATTACCTAGAGCTGGTTTGTAAGACACCTGGAGAGCAGATAAATATGGTCACACAATGCCGTGTTTCTCATTACATTCTTCCTTTTAATAATCCCATACCTTTTCTAGCCTGTAGCTGGTTAGCTCAGTTGGTCAGAGCACAAGAATAAAGAGCCTAAGGTTAAGGCTCTGATCCTTATGTGGGCCCACTAATTTTCATGGTCACAGACCATACCTTAACTATGGCTAAGTAACCCATAAGTGTATGCCATGGGTCAGGGGGAGGCAGCTTTACTGTTAGCAACATCCCTGGTTGGGAGAGGGAAACAAATCTTTCACATCTCCCTTTTAATTTTTCACTCTGTGAGTGTGTGTGTGTGTGTGTGTGTGTGGTCATTTTTTGATTGTGTCTGACTCTCTGTGATCCCATTTGGGGTTTTCTTGGCAAAGATCCTAGAGTGATTTGCCATTTCCTTATCCAGCTCATTTTCCAGATGAGAAATGGAGGCAAACAGAGTTAAGTGACTTGCCCAGGGTCACACAGCTATTACGTAATCTGAGGCCAGATTTGAACTCAGGAAGACAAATCTTCCTGACTCTAGACCAGGTGCCATTTAGCTGCCTGTACTAGGTTTTAATAATATTTATATTTTTCAGATAAAATCTGTTTTCTCCTAGTTTGTCTCCAGACAATTTCCAAATAAAGTCTAAACTCTTGATGTCTACACACTGATACAAAGCAGAGACTTAAGAAGTTTATACTTCAATGAATCTGTGATTTCATCGTTCTAGTTTTTCCCTCTATCTCTTCTAATTCCTTCTCATCTTATGCAATTCTTATCCATGTCCTCTCATAAATCTTCTATGGGGGTGGAGTGGGAGAGGAGGGAGGGAAATGCTGAGGACCTTCTTCAAGGATTCCTAACATCGTGTAGATATCAGTGAAACACAGACGCCATCCATCTGTTACCTTTCACTCTCGCCACATGATCGGCCCACCTTTTGTTCATTTCACATCTCTTAAAGGACATCCTTTAAACCACATTTCACATTCTAGTCATTGGCATTAATATACTGAAACCTGTCTACCCATCATATATCTCTCCGTTAAATTTTGGATCACCTGCAATTTTGATCCTTCTAAAATGTGGTACTACATGATTTACTGCCATATTATATCAAGAGAAGAAAACCGATATTTTAAAAGCTGGATTTTTATTTCTGGGAGAAGCTTGGAGCCGCTGAATACCAATTTCAACCCACTCTGCTTTCTAAGCTCTATTCAGTTCTGGGCCCAGCTCGATGCCTAATTGCCATGTTTGCTAAGATATGTATTATTGATGGACCATTTCAAAGGGCTATCCGTCTAAATGGATATCGGTCTTGGATTACCGATGCTTCCTTCCATTAATTAAACGATTTGGGAAGTGATAGTTTGCTAATTTTGATCCCCTTTTCCTTCAGCCTGTACCTGAAGGAAGAAAGAACATTTGCAAAATTGCCATTTCCCAATTAACCCCACTAATGGAAAGAAGCACACAATCTAAACAGGAGAAATGGCTAAAAATGTGTATTATGTTCCCTGGTGATTGTTTTTCTAATCCATGTAATCAATGTTTCCAAAACTTAAAATGCAATATAAACCAAGATATAGAGAAACAATATAACATGGATGAAGGTGAGCCTGGGAATCAGAAAGACCCAGGTCTTCCCATCCTGCCTCTAACACATGTGACTGTGGGCAACTTGCTTAACTTCTCAGATCCTCAGACAACACTCTCAAACTATAAATCACTGATGAATTGATGATTTGCATTAGTGAAGGGGATTTTTATAACCAGAATCTTTTAACATCAATGAAATCACAGGTTCAGACACACACATAAAAAGACAACATATATCACACACACACACACACACACGCGCGCGCGTTTTCATCTAAAACTGATCTGGCATCTAGATGGCGCAGGAGACAGAGTGCCAGGCCTGGAATGAAGAAGACTCATCTTCCTGAGTTCAAACCCAGCCTCGGACACTTACTAGCAAGTCCCTTCTCCCTGTTGGCCTCAGTTTCCTCTTCTGTAAAATGAGCTAGAGAGGGAAATGTCAAACCACTCCAGTATCTTTGCCAAGAAAACTCCAAATGTGGGTCATGAAGAGTTGGACATGACTGAAAACAACTGAACAAAATTATCTTGTCAGATGCTACAATTGATCAGAATTCCCCAACATGTCTAGAATCATTGGAAAGAGAACTAGTTTTGGAATTAGAGTACCTGAGTTCAAATCCTGCCTTTGACATTTACTAGCTATGTGACTGGGTAAATAACTTTATTCCCCTGGTGTTTCCTCAATTATAAAATGAGGAGATTAGACTCCATAGCCTCTGAGATCTCTAGGATCTTGTGATCTTGTGAAACGCTTCCATCTGAAAGGAAGCCCACAGATAGAGCAAGTTTCCCATTCAAAAAAAAAATCATTAAAACATCTAAGATTTTTTTTAATGGAAAGTAATCACTATCACTTTTTTCTTTTTTCTCGTCACATTTTTTCTTTTTCATCTTTTCCTCAGTACATTCCTGTGTCTTTTAGTTTGTTTCTTCTGAGTCAAAAATATAAAACTCTTCATTAATCTTTTCCCAGTTTTTGCATGTTTTCTGGTGAATAAAGCAAATAATTTTCAAAGTCCATCCCATTCCATTCAATTCAATAAACCTCTACTAAACACTTGGTACTTGATAGATACTGCACTAAGTACTATATATACAAAAGCAAAAATAAAGGCAATCCCTGTCTCCATAGAGACATCTTACCAGAATGGATGGGGAGGGAGGAGGATCACAACATATATACAAATAAGTATGATAAGGGGACTGGCCAGTAGGTCCCAGACTTTAGAGCATATACGATATGCTTTTCCTTTTGCAATATCTACATGGAGGCTTGGTGAGCCTAACCTCCAGAAATGTATAATAGAAGGGCCCTTTCCCTTCCTTCCCCTCTCCCCCACAATTAAGGGTACTGGTATTGACTTGCTGCATGGTGACAACAAGCTTTTTAATTGGCTGCTGAGCTAGAATTAGGTATATATACAAAAGACTTGAGCAGACTAAAACTTTCTCCTTTTTATGACAATTTTCTAATGAGGAAAAGAAGAAATGTTGTAAACTTCCAGAGGGAAGGAGAAATAATAAGCAGTGCAATAAAAGCCTGCAGTCTCCAGCTACCTGCTCTTTCCCACCCGGTCACCATGTGGTTGCAAACACATGGTGCTGCCTCTGTTTCTGTTGTGTGCATGCTTTTCTGACTTTGGAGATGCAATGCATCAGGTTATGACCTTGTGAGCTTTAAAAGGTCAGAAGAACCAGAAAAGGTCTGGCAACTAAGTCCAACATAGAATATGCCGACAGCTACAGCAGCCAAATCCATGAGGGAGCCAGCCCTGAGAAATAACCTGTTTGACCCAGGCCAGCAGTGACTTGTCCCAGTTTCAAAAACACTGTGTCCTAGGCAAGGGAGCAACTTGTCTAATAACTGTGCCTTGTCCAGGGGCAATATTCAGCAGTAGTTGCTTTGAGTTTGAATCCAGCTTCTTTGGGGCCCTAGGTGGTAGAAGAGAATGGGTTTCTAGTTTCAGAGGTTTTTATATTTTGGTTCTTGCTATATTTTCTCAGTAAGTATTCCTTTGTAAAAGCTTTTTGTTGTTGTTCAGTCGTGTCAGTCATGTCCAACTCCTTATATGAGAGCACTAATTTTCATGGCCATAGACTATACCTTAAGTATGGCTAACTATCTCATAAGTGGGTCACAGTGAGGCAGATTTTCTGTTAGCAACATCCCTGGAAGGAAAATCCTTACATTCCCTCTTTAATTTTTACTGGGATTTGGCGGGGGGGGGGGGGGGAGGAATTGTTTTTCCATCATATCTGACTCTCCATGACCCCATTTGGGATTTTCTCTGGCAAAGAGACTGGAGTGGTTTGCCATTTCCTTCTCCAGCTCATTTTACAGATGAGGAACTGAGGCAAACCAGGTTAAGTGACTTGTCCAGGGTCACACAGCTAGTAAGTGATTGAAGCCTGGTTTGAATTCTGAAAGATAAGTCTTCCTGATTTCAGGCCAACCATTCTATCTATTGTGCCACCTAGCTGCCTCAATTAGTAAAAGCTAGTTGATGTTAACTGGTCACTTGATATGGGGCAAGATATGAACCAGACCACTGACATTGAAGGAGACATACAAGATAGGGGCTCATGAGTCACAGTATTAAATAATTATTCCTAATCTTTAGAACTTCAGGAGTTGATGTAGCTAGGCAAGGTCTAGGAACTTAATCTGCCATTGCGAGTAGAGATTAAAAGAACAAGACTCAAACATATGCAAGCTATGTAAGTAAATACAAAGTATTTAGAAGTAAATGCAGATTAATTTGGGAGGAATAGTGAGCATGGGCATGTTCATTCTGAATGGGGGAAGATTGCATAGTGAGAATATTAAGTCAATAATATTCTTAGCAATTTTTTCAATGAACTTAATCCCTAATTAATTAGAACTGTCTCACATTTTATATAGACAAATGTTCGAATTATAAGTAACCAAATTTTCATCTTGCAAAGGAAGTGCCATATGTAACTAGCTTCACTAAATGTCTTTGTTAACTAGCTTTTTCTCCTCTATTTAAATCATAAGATCATAATGCAATACTGTACATGCATGTACTACCTATATGTAACCTATAATGATATGAGTATTTGAAACAATAATGCTGAACATGTTACCTAAATATAAGGAGTGATCATATTATAATAGCAATTAATGGTCCTGGGAATAATGGTGTGTATAGCATCACTTGTGAGGTCTCGTGAAGAAATGGGTCATTGGGATTGAAAGAACTCTCAGCTGGTAACCAGTCACAGTAAATTATGGTCAAGACCCTTTAGAAGATGCATCTTCACTCCCTTCAGTTATGACCGCAATCCCCGCAACGTGAAATTTTTCTTCCATGGCTCATTTTTGCTAACTAACCTAGCTGATGACCATGATATACACTCTTGCTCTCTCTTTCTTCCACGGGGAATTCAGAGGGCCTTCACCATGCCATCACAGCCCATGCTAAGGATTTCTGTCTCCCATCTCTTCAAATGCAACCTCTTCCCAATCATTCCACACCAAATCATTGTTAGACTCAAAAGATTTTGGTGACTGCTGGTTCTCAATTTGTATCGAATGAGAGGGTATATGGGCATAAAAGGGTATAATTAGAAAATAAAAAACATTAAAACAGACGCCTTTTTTGCTAATAGCCCAGGAAGGACAAATTGCTTTTTTTTTCTTTTCTTTTCTCTCTTTCCTCTTTCTCTGGATGGAAGGAGACAAAGAAGGAGATGTTTGGACAATAAATGGAAGCCTGCTGTCCCAGCAGGGACAGAGGGTGGGAAAGGAAAGTGTGAGAGACATTGTGTGTATATGACTCATGTTCCACATTCAGCTCTTCCACTGGCACTGCTTACAATTCCACCCAAACATCATGCCTTGGGCTTTATGTCCAAGGTTATTTTTCAAAGAGATGAACCCAATCATTGACTCAGTTCTCTGCCTGGACAATCCTGAAGACAGTCTTGACCTCTGGCTAGACTCCTGGAATGGTGATTAAACCTCTCTGCTCTCTCACTACCAGCATGGGTAGCCAAAATGGATTCTCCATTATCATTTTATTCCCAGAGTTCTCCTCAAGACTGATCAAAATATGGCTGCTCCCTTTGAAATCCAGGTAAAACGCCATAGGTACTTCCAGTGTCCTTAGGCCCTCTGTTCCTCTGGCAATGCCCACTAATGGGCAAGCCAGGAGTGACTACAATAGAATTATAGACTTGGAGCTAGAAAGGACCTTAGAAATACTCTAGGCCAACCTCATCATTCATGCTGTGGTATCTGGGGCCCAAAGTCACACACGTAGTAAGTAGTGAAGCAAGACTTTGAACTCTAGTCCCTTGACTCTGAATCAGTACTTTCTCTAAAGCAGTGATGAGGAGTGTTTCTGTACTTTTCTCCACATGAAATATAGACCAGGAGCAAAGATCTGGCAAGTCTGCATCACACAGTAGGCATATTCCCAGACCAGGTACACACTTTCAGGTATTGGCACTACCCACCAAGGTCAAAGGATGTTATTAAGGAATCTGGGGTCTACAGTTTGCTATTGTAACTTCCACTTCTCCTGCAAGCTGGTCAGAAGTAGTAGTGGAAGGACACTATGGAAGGAAAATACCTCTTGGACCTAAGTAATGCCTCCCATCTCTGCTGGAGATTCATTCTAAGTGAGAATTGAATGTTTTAGGCAATAATTAAACACTAAGATGACAAAATTACTATTAAGTCAATCATACAAGTATTTGTTTAATCACTACAATAGGCTTACCATGAAACAGTTCAGCATAGTAGATAGAACTCTGGGGTTGGGGTCAAGACCCAAGTTAAAAATCCTGCTTTTTGCAGTACTTCAGGCAACAGCCTAGGACCATTCTAATAAGTCACTTAAATCTGATGTCAGATCTTCATTACTGGTGATTATGAGATAAGATTATGGACAACCAAATTAAATTAAATGAAAATGCAGGTTATTTGATTAAATATTCAGTAGAACGTAAGCTTCTTGAGGTCAGGGGCAGTTTTATCTTTGTCCCTAGAAGGTAGCACAGGGTTTAATAAATACTTGTTGAAGAGAATTGAGAAAGCTTTCTCAATGTTAGGATTGCTCATTGTTGAATCCATTAACTATTTTTTCTATGGCAAATATTGGCCACATCTCCAGTAGGCATTCTCAAGAAGACCAGGATTCTAGAGATGGAGGCCAGATGATTTGAGGCAGAAGTATCCCAGCCTCCTCATTGAAGACTTTCCCCAAGAAGTTTTGGCCTGACCATAGAAATGGTAGAGGGCCTGACTTTGGCAGACAAGCTAGCTTCTTCTCATCCTTGATCTCGTAAGATGAGAAATAGAGAAGCCACAAGAACCAAGAGAGGCAGAAACTATGGAGATGTTATCTCCATGTGAGAGTCCAGGGGAAGAAATCAGCATCTGGGAGGTAGGTCATCGTGTTTTTGGTGGTGCTAAAAATCTGCTCAAGCTACAGATAGAGCCTCCTATCTTTCACATCTTCCCCTCTTCCCTCAGCATTATTAATATATTCTCCATCATTTTCCTGAGTCTAGACAGTCAATAAAACAATAATCAATTGCTGATTTGTAGTATTCCCCAACTTTAAGGTATAAATGTTCATACTAAAAATTTAACAGTTGTCTTGAGCTGGTGCATTGGCAGCTTGAAAGTAAATCCTGGGATCCAGTAGGTTCCAGAAGCATTTTGGGATGTTGCCCAAGTTTGTCTCTTTCATCCCCACAGATTGACAGAAGCAAAGTGACTGACAATAAAATGCTTCCATTTGTTCACATAGGGGAGCCCACCTCCATAAAACATTGAACACTAGAGATGGCTCACCAGATAAAGCATTAGACTTGGAATCAGGAAGACCTGAGCCCGAGTATGGCCTCAGTTGCTTACTAGCCATGTTACCTTGGGCAAATCAAATAACCTCTGTACCTTAGGTTCCTCATCGGTAAAATGGGGATTCTAATATAACTGCCAAGGTTGTTGTAAGGATAAAATGAGATTTGCAGTATTTGTATTGCTTTGCATTAAGTGCTATACGAATACTAGCTTTATGTAGATATATATATATATATACATATATATACATATACACATACACATATATATACACACATACATATATATGTATATATATACATATATATATATATATATATATATATATATATATATATATATATATTTATTTATTCACTTAGTGGCCTCAGCTACAAAACTACCTACCTTTGATGCAAGGCACAGGCCAATGAAGATTAAGGTATGTATGAAAGCTAAAGTCTCTGTCTGATTGACTTGATGGATGTTGTAACCTATTTCTTGACCTGGAATGAGTGTACTCACTTTGGGCCTTTCCCATTAATTGGAAAGCAAACATCATCTCAAGGGGAGGCAGGGGGAGAAAAGAACAAAGTCAATGTGAATCCAGAGACTGTCAATGGAGAGCTTCCAGGATTCTGTGATTCTCACTTAATCACTGGTCATATAATTACCCCCAAACTGCATGTGTCTATGGAAATTAAAGAGATCATAAAGAATTAAAAGATTAGAAGGCAGTATTTTTCAAGAAGCATTCCCACATTTTGAATGTAGTAGGAAATAAAAACAATGTTTATATGAATCTAAGTCATGATGTAACAAAATTGTATATGTATACCACTGGGCAGCTAGGTAGCACAGTGGATAAAGCACTGCGGACGGAATTGGGAAGACTCATCTTCCTAAGTTCAAATCTGGCCTCAGACACTTACTAGCTTTGTGTGTGTGACCCTGGGTAAGTCACTTAATCCTGTTTACCTCAGTTTCCCCACCTGTAAAATGATCCAAAGAAAGAACTAGCAAAACCACTCCAATATCTTTGCCAAGAAAATCCCAAATGGGGTCATGAAGAGTTGGACATAACTGAATAGCAGCAATAATAACCTATGTGCTCCAAATACTGTTTGGTGATGGATAGATTGGTTCAAATGTGTTAAAAGTGTATATGCTGACTAATAAATCCTAATGACATAATTATTCTATATATTATGTTTTCCTCTCTCCTACTCTCTATTTTATTTTATTGTTGAAACACATGAAAAGAAGTTTTGTTATCTAAAGGAAAATACATCATTTTGTCAAGATTTTAAATTTTATGTAATGATTGTTAGCTTTTCTCAATTCCTTCTCTTTGGTTTTTTAGTTTTTATAGTTTGATTCCATTTTTATTTATATTCTTTATATAGTTCCTAAATAGAAGGGGTTTTTTTATAACTAAATGATTTATTATGTTTTAAAACTAAAAACAGAGCAGAGATGATGGTTATTAATTATCTAATCTTAAAATATAAAGTGTAAAAAACAACTTAAAATAAAAAATAGTATTTTCCATTTTAAGTTATAATTTTATTTTTAGACTTTCATGATGGTATCATATGTTTTTTTCTTTATTTTACTGTTGTTGTTTTAAACATTGTGAATCAAGGCCCAAGTGCCTACTGGTCTTAGAGGATCTTAATCTGCCACTGAAACCACCTTATCACAGTCAGAAACAAAGAAAGGAAATTAAAGTGGGCTTGATGGAATTACAGTAATTTACAGTATAAAGTCTAGTTCAAAACAAGGGGGAAAAAGTGAGAGAACTTTGGGGCTGGAATTTTAGTTTTAAATTGTGAAATTGAAAGATGGCGGCTGGGAAGCAGTGACTGGCATGAGCTCCCCACCAAGTCCCTCCAAAAACCTATAAAAAATGGCTTTGAACCAATTCTAGAGCTGCAGAATCCACAAGGTGGCAGAGGGAAGCAGGGCTCCAGTCCAGGACAGCCTGGATGGTCTCTGGGTGAGGTCTGTCCCACACGGAGCTCCCAGCCCCCAGCTGAGGGAAGCGGAGCTGAGCCCAGCTTGCGCGGTGCGAACAGACCAGACGCGGACCTACCAGACCAGGAGATGAGTGCAGAGTGCCCTGGCATCCTGAATTACTGAGCTGTGGCACCCACCAGACCTCTCAACCCACAAAGAGCAAAGACATCAGAGAAGGTTAGTGGGAAAAGCTGCGTGACTGAGTTTGCGGTTCGGCCACTGCCCCTGGGGCAGCAGA
>JAQQSZ010013130.1:0-11831 GCA_028646595.1 Phalanger gymnotis | reverse complement strand
GGTGAAGGTTAGGATACTTACATTTTAAAAATGAATCAACACTTTGAATTCATTTAGTAAATTACCCCTTCTCATTCCTTGACTCAGTAACTCAAAAGAGTTAATGTGGCTCCAAAATGTGATCAATTTCCTCCCTTATCACTGGTGGGATGGGCATGATTGTTTACTATTTCATGAGATTAAACTATCTTGGAAACTCAATTAACCATTTTAATGAATAGTGAAGCTCTAATGGATGATCTAAAATGGCAGTTGATAATTAGAGTCTTCTTATTCATTTAAAAGGGGGGTAGGGAAGGTAAGGAGAAGGAGAGAGTAATTCTCAGGGAATGCTTCTGGGCCTACCCAATGCTCTTGCAAAAAAAAAAATAATAATACAGTCTTAATTTGATGCCTACAATTTAAGAAGAGAAAAAGAATTTTCTTTTAAAGAGTATCTCTGGATTCCATCGAAATTCTGCTAAAATTCTGCTCATAATTTTGGTTACACTAATTTCCAATGTAATGCTTGATAAGATAGCTTTAGGAAGAAGGTAATCACCTGTCTAATAACATAATGTTGCCTATTGTGCATTTCACATCAATCACTTTATCTCAAATATCTTCCTTCTGGGAAATTCATCAGACTATCATTTCCCTCCCTTTGACCTTGAAAATTGTTGTGCTGCACTGGGGCTTTGAAGTTGACAAATGTGCATTAAGGTTTATTAACTAGTCTTAAAAGTTTCTCAAATCTGCTCATGAACAAAGTTGATAATATCTTTATGGTCAAAATGCCCATAAACATCTGAATGACAGCAATAGATGTTGAGTACTTTATGATGAAAGAAATATAACATATGATGAACTATAATACAGCTCTATCCTTTAGTAGACACATAAAACAAAATGTATCATCAGTCATGTGTCATCCATGATATGTGTTAGGTGTCCAATCAAAACTAAGCTATATTAGGCTGGTAGGATATTTGTCTGTTATCTTATATTCAGAATTCCCAAACAGATTAAAAGAGCATGAGCTGAATTTAGTAGAAAACACAGTTATGCACAGCATACAAATTGCTAAGAACTACCTTTGAGGGCATGTTTCTCCAGGGAACTTACATCAATACTGGTCACTAGAAATTTAAATTCTAAAGAGTCTCTTTCTTATTACTCTCAAAGAAGGTCTCTTCTGATAGTACATTAAATCACTAATGGCAGAATAAAATCCTGGATATGTAATGCAACTATTTGAAAGTATAACAAAGGCTATATGTTTTCTCTGCAGTCATATATGTGAAACTTTTTATAGTGTTGTCACAGGAAACCACTCTGTAATTTATACCTATACTTAAGTTCCTTTGTATATTTCGATAGCTAAATATAATCATATAAAAGTCCAAGATATGGATATCTTGATCTAGCAATTTTTTTTTCTTTTTAATATTCTGTTGAATGAAAAAAATATTCCTTAAGCTTTTACAGTACAAGTACAAACAAGTAATATGATCCCTGACCTCAAAAACAAACATACTGATAATGGGAGGTGACACAATTTAAAAAGTAGTGACTATGGAGGAGTGTTTTGAAGAGAGAAGTCAGAAAGAATGGTAATTGGAATACTAGGACAATTTATTGAGGGAACTTTGCCAGCAAAAGCAGTATGGGTTGATTACTGTTCTTAGATGTAGAGGTGAAAAGCAGAGAAGGAAAGATAATGGCTCTGCCCTCTGGCATGAAGATGTTTAAGAAATGGTGCGATTGGCCTGAAACTGGGTAAGAGAAAGGGAAATGCTGGCCAATCAGAACTCAGGGTCATAAGAGCAGGACCTTTGGTCCCAAACAGAGGTAGAAACCAGACTTCTTTTTAATATTCAGGGAAAACAATCATATTGCTAAATTAAAATGAGGCAGAGAGTATTCTTTAGATGCAATAGGTTGTTATCGTTCATTTTTGCAGCAGGGTGATGTATTAACTCGGAAGCAACTGGATTTAAGTGAGGCAGGGCTTTGCACAGTCATTAGCCTCAGTCTCTTCTCCATAGTCATCAGAGTTTAGTGGCAAGACATTGGTCAAGATGACTAGCAATGGACCTATATGCAGTGAGAGCCCTGGGCCTTTTTAAGCTAAGGTCTTTCCCAGGTTTCAGGTTGTTTGAGGCAATGCCCGTTCGGTAGTTAAAAGCTGGATAAGAATTGAGGCAAAAGATGGTCTTATTTGCTTTTATAAAAGAATCACTCTGGGAGGGGAAGACCCTGAGAGTATCGCATGTAATTGGTTAGCTTTATTACCTCAGACTTTTATTGTATGCAATTCTAGAGAACTGGAAGTAGTTTGTGTTAGCAATTAATGAACTTGCAAGCAGGAAGATACGGGTTCAAATTCCGTCTTTGATACTTACTGTGTGATCATAAAGCAAGTCATTTAACCTCTCTGTTCTTCAGGAAACTCCTTATTACTCATTTATCCATTCAAGAAGTGTTATAGTGCTACAGCCGACTGATGGAGGAAATTTCTACACCTTCAGTAACTAGCACTTTAAAAGATCTAGGTCCTTCAAAAAATCATCTAATTCTAGGGACATGATTTGGACTTCTGTGTATATAGAAAAAAATCTGCAAGTTTCAGTTCTGCCACTTAGCTTTGCTATCTTGCACAAGTAATATAACCTCACTTCATTTTAGTATCCACATTAAAATAAGAAGACCTATGCTATTTGTATTACCTATCTCATAGGACTTTAGGTCAGAAAATGCTTTGTAAAATGTAAAATGCTACATAAATGTGAGCCAATATTGTTAATGAGTCATGTTATTGTTATTAAAAATTGGATTCAAATCTCAGCTCTGACATTAGGCTGTATAACACAGAAAAGTAATTTAATGAAATATTACTGTCCTGTAAGAAATGATGAATAGGTTGGTTTTAGAAAAACACGGTAAGACTTGCACAAAATAATGTAGAATGAAATCAGCAGAACCAAGAGAGCTTTGTATACAGTAACAATGATATTGTTTAAAGAGTAACTGTGAATGACTGACCTATTCTGAGTAACATGATCATTTATATCAACTAAAGGACTTATGAAAGAAAATGCTATCCACCTCCAGAGAAAAAACTGATATACCGAAGTATGTATTATATGCTTCCCGTATCAAATACTGGCCTTCTCCAGTGAGAGGTTGGGAGGAAGAATGGGAGACAATTTGGAACTCAAAATGTAACCAAAAAAGTTTTAAGTCATTTAATCGATCAGAGCCCTCAGAAAATTTTCTAAGACTATTAATTACAGATGAAATACTCACATGTGTTGGTAGAGTGAGTTTACTTATTGGAAGCTCTCTATGCTAATAAAATCACAGGTCTCAACCTTCTCCCCAATTCCAGGGTGAGGAAGTTCCATGTGAAACAAGGAGTGGTCCCATTCTTTGATAGTTTCCGATTGCATTTCTTGCTAAAGCTGTGTATTCTAGTATGTAATGCGCTGATTTTGAGAGCCCTCACAGTATAATAGACACAGGGCCTGTCTCAGAGTCAGGGCAATCTTTATTCATATCCTGCCTCTTTTATTCATGTCTTCATCAAACACATAATATATGTCCCTGATCAAGTCACTTATTAGAGTTTCTGACTTTTCTGTATAACAATAGAGGAAGTTTTTACCTGGGGCGGGGGGGATCCCTGCATTGATGAAACTACATATCTAAACCAAAATAACAATAATAATAACTGGTAGAAGAAGAAAAGGGAATGGAAAGAGGAATGGCTTTAACCAACATTTTGCTCACTTTTAAAGTCATCTAACCTGATCTCAGTTTCTTCATCTACAAAACTGAAACAGAAAATCTCTAAAGTCACAGCCTTAAATCATAGAATCCAAAGAGCCAATTTTGATTCTTTATAGTATAATATGTTATGTACAATTAGCATGGAAAACAGACACTGTTCCGAAAATACCTGAAAATCTTGGACAATATCATCAATAAAACCTTTTCAGATCTTAGGTCCACATTAAGAGAGGTCCACCTGTTTTGAAGAGCTCTCAATCTTTGGAGTCATCCTCAAACCTCTTTACTATTTTAAGTGTGATTCTCTATACCCCCCTCCACATATCAATTGGAAACCTGGGCCCAACCCTGAATTCTATGTGTCTACACCCTAGTCCAGGTGTGGCACAAACACAGGGAAATTCGGAATCATCACAGTCCTTCACTCTTAGTTTGGTACAAAAGATCCTATATCCACCTAAAAATTAAGAGGTAGAGACACCAGAACTCATTCATTGCCCATGAAAACTATAATCAATTATCCACATGGGCTGATCTTTTAGTTATATAGCATATATGTAAGACCATTCTTTTTTCTGGCAGGAGATTTCTTTTTTTTTTTTTGGTACCGAGTTTAATGCCATGAATTGATTGATATATTAATTCAATCTATACCTTTATATACTGATAAGTACCAGAGAAGTGAGGTGATTTGACTACAGTCACATAGATAGTGAGTATCAAAACTGAAATTCAACCTGTGTGTTCTGATCCAAATTCTCTTTTTTATATATTTTTTTTTAATTTTTCGTTTACGACATTCAGTTCCACAGGTGTTTGGGTTCCAAATTTTCTCTCCCTCCCTCTTCTACCTCCTCCCCCCCAAGGCAGCATGTAATATAATGTAGGTTCTACATTTACCTTTACATTGAACTTATTTACATAATAGTCCAGTTGTAAAGAAGAATTATAACCAAAGGAATGAATCATGAGAAAGGAGAAACGAAACCAAAAAAGAAGGAAAAGAAAAAGAGAGAGCAAACAGTTTGCCTCAATCTGCATTCAGACTCCATAATTGTTTCTCTGTATGAGTCTTTTGGAGCTGTCTTTGAACCTCATATTGATGAGAGGAGGGAAGTCTATTAAAGTTAGTCCTTACAGATACCATGTGTCTGTAATCGTGTATAATGATCTCCTGGTTCTGCTCCCCTCACTAAGCAGCAGTGTGTATAATTTTTTCCAGGTTGTAATGAAGTCCGTCAGGCAGGAGATTTCTAACAAACACCAATGAAAAAAGGAAATCTTTTCTTTTTCCATAAAGATTTAATAGCTTCTGAAGTGAAATGAATGAAATGAATGAAATATAATGTGAGAGAAGGCTCTTGAAATTTAGAAAATGTCTAAAGCAGGGGTGCAGAACCTGTGGCCTTCTAAGTCCCTGGGTGCAGCCTTTTGAGTCCAAATTTACAGAACAAATCATTTTATTTATTAAGGGGATTTGTTCTGTGAAGTTTGGATTCAGTCGAAGAGTCACACTTGAGGACCTAGAGGGCCATATGTGGCCTTAAGGCCAGTTTCCTTACCCCTGGTCTAAAGCAACTGATGAAATCAATCAAATCAACAAACAAGCATTTCCTATAGTTCAAGTACTGTCCTAGGGTACAAAGATAAAAATTAATTAGTCCTTGCCCTCCAGGGTCTTATAATCTAGCCAAAGTAGACAACATGTACACAAGTAGGTAGAAATGAAATAGACGCTAGATCATTGAGGGAGGAGAGTGCTAACAGGTAGGGGAGTCAGGAAAGGCTTTACATACAAAGTGGCATTTGAGATGAGTTTAAGGATTTGGAAAGCTGGAAGTGGGGAGAGGGTACATTTCAGGGACGATGGCCCTGGGACGATGGCCCAGGGACGATGCAGTGAAAATGCATGGAGACAAAAATGAAAGCGCTGGATGTGAGAAACATTAAGACTATTTGACCAGAGTGTAGGATATATGAAAGAGAAGTAATGTATAAAAAGATTAGAAAGGTAAGTTGAAAATACATTTAATGTGGATGTATATGTAGAACCTATGTCAGATTGCTTGCTGGCTTGGGGAGTAGGGAGGGGAAGAAGGGGAAGAAAATTTGGAACTCAAAAGCTGGTGGAACTCAATGTTGTAAACTAAAAATAAATAAATATTTTTTTTTTTGAAAATAAAAAGGTAAGTTGGAGCCAGGTTCTGAAGCACTTTAAACACTAGATGAGTTGATATTTGAGCTAAGATATAATAGGGAGTTCCTGGAGTTTATATAGCAGTTAAATAAAATAGGTCTGAATTTCATGAAAATCACTATGGCAGTTCTGTAGGGGTTAGACTAGAGTAGGGAGAGACTTAGGTAGAGAGGTCAATCAAGAAACTATCATGATAGTCCAGGTGAGATATGAGGAGATAAGTCCTAAGGTAGGGTAGTGACTAAGTGAATAGAGAGAAGGGGATAGATGGTACAGATGCGAAGGTAATAGGGATAAGGAGAGGATCTGAGATCTCATTAGTCTAGGGAACTCTTCCTACCAATGCAGGTTGGCATCTTTTTTGCAACTCATAAACTTAGAGAGCTCTCTAGAGCAACAAAGGGTTAATTGAGTTGGCAGGGTCATATCCAGTATGTCATAAGTGGGATCTGAACCCAAGTCTTCTTGGCTTTGAAACTGGCTCTGTACCTACCATGTTATGCTGCATTGGTGATAACAAGTTTTGGCAACTGATTGGAACTGTTTAGTGAGGGAGAATGAAAAATTATGAACCTCGGGACTGTGAAAAATGATGTTGCACTCAGCAGAAATGGGAATTTTGAAAGCAGTGGGTTCTGAGGGAAATAAAATTAATTTTGTTTTGGACATGTTGAGTTTGAGATGTCTATGGAAATTCAATTCAAAATCTCTGTGAGGCAGTTGATCATACAGCACTAGAACTCAGGAGAAAGATTAAGGCTTAATATATAGATTTGGGATATATCTACATGTAGATGATCATTAAATCCATGTGATAGATATATAGAGAAAAGAGGGCTCAGGATAGAATCTTGGGAGTACACACATAGTGGGTATAGTATATTTCCTGACATAGCAAAGGATACTGAGGAGTGATCTAACAGGTTAGAAGGAGAAATGAGAGATTAAAATTGGGAAAACCCAAAACAGAGAAAGTATAGAAGGTCCAGAAGGATGAGAACTGAGAAATGGCCATCAGGTACTGAGGTAAGAAATAGAACATATAGAGGACAGAATTAGGAATCATAGAAATTTAGAAGTGGAAAATGCTTCACAGAGTATCTAGGGGATGTTCTGTATTTTCCAGATACATAAACTTCAGCCCTGAAAGACTAGAAAATAGCAGAACAGAGCTCTAATACCAGAACTACTTTTGCAAAGTTTATTACTCTCTCCACTACAATCCACTATCCCTCCAGCTGCAATAAGGACATAACAAAAGGACAGAAGGAATCAAAGCATGCACACGCGCGCACACACACACAGACACAAACACATCGAACATGCATCCTCAAGACAAATCTCGCCGTGCTTTCCTTCAAGGTCCAGTCCATGCCCTAATTGTTTAATGATTACATGAGCCTTTTTGAGGACCTATTATGTGCAAGATATGTGCTAGTGGCTACACCTACAAAAACAAAGTCACTCTCTTCATAGAATTTGCATACTCCATAAAGTTCTGCCCATCCTTGTCAGTCCTCGGGGACTTTATCTCCTTTAACAGATACTGTTTCGACCATACATTTGGATTTAGTATATATTACTTTACATTGCTATTGCATAGGTTCTTTGTTCACAACTATACTCAAAGTCTCTGGAGAACAAGTACCATATATTGTACTAGGAATACTCAGAATTGTTCATATTACATTTGTCCTAAACATAGTAGGCACTTTATAAATGTCGGTTGTGGTTGATAATTTTTACTTCAATTTCAACAAGCATTTATCTAACACCCAGTGTGTAGCAGGGTCATGACTAGATCATAAGTATTCAAAGCAAAGTAAAGAAAAATTAAAAAAAATATCCTAGTTCATCCCCTCAAGGAGCTCACATTTTACCTGGAAGAAACAACTTGTACTCAGATAAGTAAATTCTCTTTTTTAATGCAAAATTATTCTGGAAGACAATGGCAGCGGGGGACATTTTCTACTAGGGAAATGAGGAAAGGCCCCTCATAGGAGTTGGTAGTTGAGCTGAAAATGTTCCTCATCATTAAATATTTATTGAGGCTCAAGGCATTAAGACCCACCAGATATTGAGTAGAATCTCCACGATTTCCAAGAAAAAGAAAAGTTAAATCAAAAGATAAGCCAAGAAAAGGTAATATAATCTCCATTAAGGTCTAACCTTCCTAGAGAGTTGTTTAAGTACTAGGAGAATTGAAATCAATTAATACTACTTGAAGATGGTGAACCTATCATTAACAAGCTGAGCAAATTGATACAGTAATTAAAGTTTATGTGCCTTTGGTTTTTGCTCCATAAATGTGGAGGTAGCAATACCTTCTTGCTAACTATCTCCAGTACATTGAACAATTTAAGCAAAAGTCTGTGTAGTAATTTAAAGAAATTGTAGAATTAGCAAGTTTTATAAATATATGGAAAGTATTACTGTGCCAAGACAAGAAGCAATGGCCAGGAAAGACCTAGCTTGCCACTGAGATCATAGCGAGAGATACTTTACCATTTGACATTTTTTTCCAGGCAATCCAAGTTGCTAGAATGTGAACAAAAGGTTTAAAGAAGAGATGAAGGAACAAGAAAAGGTGAGGCATTAGAAAATACAGGCAAACAAAACTAAAAACATACAGAAGCCGAAACAGACAAATTTTGTTACTACCTCGTTAAGTTACAGAGTGTATATATGTATATAAATTGCGTGTAAATATATTTATGTTATGCATGCATATGTTCTTTAAAAAATTGTACACAATAGTTTTTAACAGCCTCTCTTGTTCCCCATATATTAAAATATTTATGTTCCCTGGTATATAATTTCATAATAAAAAAGAAAATTCAATTTTTTAAAAATGACATAGCTAGCTAGAAATGTGTTCCCCAGTAAGATTATTCTTGTGTACTCTCTTTGGCATATAAATTAAGTTTACTGAGCTCTTATCCCACCAATGGTAGTGTAGCCATCAATAAGTCGACAACTTTTATAAGCTATACAATTAACTTTATTTACCTTTTTCTCCTGGCTATTAAAAAGACTTAAAGTTGTCCTTTTTCTTTCTTAAGACTTCCTGGCATTACTGAAACTATACCAAATATATTAATAGGATGTTTATTCATTTGACCAACAGACAGAAAAGAAATGTTTTTATCTGGAACTGTATGAAATGCAAGATTAAATTCTATTCAAAAATCATACATTTAGTACCTATTATATGCAAGGGATCATGTTTAGTACAAAAGAAAAATAGATAAAAGATGACACGGTCTTTCTGTAAAAGGGGTTTTTCACACTCCCCAACTCCAATTAATGTAATTAATTAAGATTTTCTTTGCCCTGATAATCTTTTTGAGGAATCAAAGACAGAAACTAGTGAGAATAAAGTAGTTGCAAAGGAATAAAGTGCTTTGAGACATTAGAGGAATTCAGATGATGGTTGGAAGAACTAGATATACCTCTAGGCCTATATCTATCAGACAACCAGGCAAAGTTATTTGAACATGAACATCCTAGGAACTCTCCATGAGTGAAGCTCCAACAGTACTTGGAGGAGCCATACTCTTGTGACAGTGACTAGAAAGCAGCAGTGGGAGGATAGGCCCAGAAGAAGTATCACACTCCTCTCTCCATTCTCCCATTTCCAAAGGCCATGACATTTTAGAGGAGAGACCAGCAAAAAACAATTTATCTAGCCAGGAGCTAGAGAAGGCAAACTAGGCATACCAAGAAAAGGAAATTTAATAGAACATGACCTATCAGAACACGCACACACACGTGCGCACCTCTGGACTCTATAAAGGCATAGACTTTATCCAAACAGGAGCTAGGAATTATTCCTTTGTTACATGTGCTTTCTAAGATTGAGCCCATTCTGCCCTGGTCTTTGTGTATACCTGAGGAAAATTTTGGCACTACTTAACTCTGGCTTATAATCAGTGGAGAGCACGCACATCTGATGGAAGCTTGTGAGCTATGGCACTAGAAAAAAGAACCTGTAAGGATTAACCCTGGTAGTGTGAGAGAAGTAGTCAACTATCCACTGGGAACTCAAAGTGTTATCCCAATGAGGGTTGGGAAGTAGTCCTGGACAGATTGCTATGTTTGAATTCAATGAGCTTAACGTCTACTGGGGAAGAGAGGATTCAATACATCCACATTATGTATAAGATGTAATTAAGTCCAAAAAAGATTAAGGAAATATGGAAATTATTCTATTAAACATAAAAATTACAATATTGAGCCTGATAAAGACCTTTTGAGATGATCCAATGTTTTACATACAGTTAAGGAATCTGAGGCCAAAAGAAGCAATATGACTCTGAAAGCCACAGAGGGAACAAACCAGTGGGAAGTAAGACTCAGAACCAGGTTCTGCAACTCCAAATAAGGGGTTTTGTTTTGGGCTTGTTTGTTTTTTCCATTGCATTACATCACTTTGTGTAAGAAGTGGTGACTGAACTGAGCTTTGAAAGGAAGAAAAGGATTATAATAGATGAAGATGAGGAGGGAGTGAATTTCCAGCAAAGAGAATAATGGAAAGGAATAAATGAAACAAGAGATGAAGACAGGTCAAGATCAGGGAACAACAAGTAGTCTAGTTCAGTGAACTTCGGTATTGTGAGTAGAATTGGGGATGTGGAGTCAGGGAGAACTGAGTTTAAAATCAGCCTCAGACATTTACTAGCTCTGTGATCCTGGGCATATCCCTTAATTTCCATCAGCCTTAGTTTTCTTATCAATAAAAAGGGAAGGGGTATTAATAACACCTGTGGCCCAGGGATATCATGAGGGTAATACAAGATATTTGTAAAGTGTTTTGCAAATCTTAAAGCACTACGTGGTTATTATTATCCAATTTCCATTTCTAGAGAGACAGTATAATGGCTCAAGGTAGTGGGAGATCTGTGTTTGAGTCCCGACTCTGCCATTTATTTGCTGTGTACCTCAAGGAAAGTCACTTAATTTCTCTGAGCATCAGTTTTCTCACCTGTAAAATAAGGATATTCATATTTGCATGAACTACCTTACAGGGATCCTGTGTAGCAAGTTTTCTGTAAATTTTAAAATGCCGTATGAATGCAAGATGCCTTTATCATCTCTCATTAGGTCCCTTTTGTTGCCACAGGACATCTGGCCAGTTATATTATTCAGTATGGCATCCATTTAATATTTGTCGCTTTCACATGACAAATATTTGTATCTGAGCTATGACCAAATTAAAATATAAAAAGTTAAAATCCCATCAGTTTAGGACAAACCACAACCTCTATGATAATAATTTAGAAAAAGACCCCACATATAAACAGGGAATCTCTTTTGAAAGTCATTGAGAGGAACTGAATTTTTGTTATACTCAACTCCAGTGATGACCTATCCAGTCTGTCAAACTTCTCTTTAACCCATATCTCCTCCTTGATATCCTTCCTAGTCCTTTGCCCCTATAGGTAAAAAACACAATAGGTAATCAAGTTGCAAATGAGGGACAAATAGAGTAACTTCAGAAACTGGAAGAAGCAGTAATTTAAAAAAAATAGATGGAAATAAGATCACAAAAGAGGAAAAGACGGGGCTAGAAGGGCTATCGTTCAGTTTTATTTTTAGGGATCAGAGCAAATGGCACAAGATAGGGAGATCATATACACGTTCATTACTAAAGTACCTTTTTAGATATTAGGTATAAGGTCCTTCAAATTGTGCTTTCTGAGTACTGGTTTCCAAACTGTTATACAACTGCTATGTTTTGCTATCGAACTAGACGCAAAGAATTATATATGCATGTATTTTCATTATGCTGTCTTGGTATTTTGGTATTGCCCCTATTCCCTCATGTATTCTTTTATTTTTTTTTATTTTTATTTATTTATTT
>JAQQSZ010013129.1:0-11832 GCA_028646595.1 Phalanger gymnotis | reverse complement strand
TTACCCCACAGGAAAGAAGGAGGAAGAAGATAAAAAAAGAGGGGATGATAGAAGGGAGGTCAGATGGGGGTGGAGGTAATCAAAAACAAACACTTTCCAAAGGGACAGGGTCAAGTGAGAGAATTCAATAAAGGGGGATAGGTTAGGAAGAAGCAAAATATAGTTAGTCTTTTACAACATGAATATTGTAGAAGGGTTATACATAATGATATGCATGTGGCCCATGTCAATTTGCTTGACTTCTTAGGGAGGGTGGGGGGGAAGGGAAGAGGGGAGAGAATTTGGAACTCAAAGTTTTAAAAAATAGATGTTCAAAAACAAAAACAAAAAAGTTTTTGCATGCAACTAGAAAATAAGATACACAGGCAATGGGGCATAGAAATTTATCTTGCCCTACAAGAAAGAAAGGGAAAAGGGGATGGGATGGTAGTGGGGTGACAGATGGGAGGTCTGACTGGGGAACAGGACAACCAGAATATACGCCATCATGGAGTAGGGGGGGGTAGAAATGGGGAGAAAATTTGTAATTCAAACTCCTGTGAAAATCAGCACTGAAAACTAAATATATTAAATAATAAAAAAAATTTTAAAAAACAAACAGGAAAACCATCACTTTAAAACTAATTGCATTCAGCAATGACATCTAGAATGCAGTGATTTAAGAGCTCAGAAACTGAGTCATGAATCCTAGAATCTATAGCCAGCTCTGTCATTGACTGTGAGAGTTTGAGTAAGTAAAGGGACCTAAATTTAGAGTGGTAATGGAGTTTATAAATCACCTGTAAGTCCTTATATCTCATTATATAGGTCCAACCCTCCCATTTTATAAAGTGGTGGTGGGAATAGAGGATAAGCAATGCAAGTGACTTGCCTAAGGTCCAAAGGGAGTAAATCGACACTCACTACCCTGTTTCTCAAAAACATTATGTTCAAAATGAGAATAACAATATATGGTCTATCTATATCATGGCATTGCAATTCAGACCAAATGAAACAATCTATATGAAATTATTTTTCAGTAGTCTTATCTCTTTTCTTTCCCTCAGTGTCTTCTATCATCCTCATTGGCAAACATCTTAAATTTATTTTCATTATTCTTACCAATGAATGACAATAATTATAACTGATATTATATACTATTTGAAGGCTTATGAATCATTTTTCATTCATTTTCTCAGAGGAGTTTTATAACAGGTTCCTGAGGCAGGCATCTCTGATATTTATCCCTCTTTTTCAGAGAAGGACAATGATATTCATAGAGCCAAAGTAAGGGACTCACCAACGTTCCCATAGCTACTTAAATATGGAAGGGAGCTTCAAATTTCTCCAGGCTCCAAACCTAGATATCCAGCTATTATTTCATGCTTCTTCATTTATTGCTTTCTTAATACTCATAAGTCAATGATTTTTGAAATATCCTCACATGAGTCAGTCAGCAAATATTAAGCACTTGCTTTGAGCCAGGCCCTGTATGCTAAATGTTAGGAATGCAAAGGAAGGCAAAATGGACATTGCCTTCTGGAAGTTCAGATACTAACGGGGGAGGCAACATGCAAACAATTTTGTATAAATGTGATTCACAGAGGGTGAGGAGGAGGTAATCTCAGAGGAAGATGGCATCTTTCTCTCTGTATCTATCTCTGTCTGTCTCTGTAGATTTCTCTCTCTAGTTATACATATGGTTTCTTTAGCATAGGGAGTTCATGGTGAAGCACTTCCTTTCCCAAAGAAGACCAATCCATCTTCAAATAGCCTTACAGAGTGAGAGTTGCTTGGGACAAAGAAGATAGTGACTTGTACAGAGTCTACACAATCAGGGGAAGGACTGAAGTTAGGACTCTAACTGGAAGGCAGGTCTTTGTCCACATCCTCATATCCTACCAATGATGTAAACTTGGGCTATGCTTCTGGGTCTCTAGGTTCTATTATGTGAGCTTTGGCCATATTTTGTCAGGACCCATACCATTCTCAGAACTTCTCAGTTATTTCTACATAATGACCCCTTGTGGTTACCTCATCCCACCATTTTCACCATCATCCTTTGTGGGTTTTCTTTATTATAAGATCCTTGAGAAAAGGAACTGTCTTGTTTGTATTAGTTGCCATCAAAGCTTAACATTGTCTGGAACATAGAAGGTTCTTAAATGAATATTCTATCTAGAAATCAGCTACTATTATCCTTAATTGCTCCAAATTTCTGTCTTTTTATCATCAGCAACTAGCCCATTACCTGGTACATGAGAGTTGCTAAACAATTGTCAGTTGACTGATGGTGTGAAGACATCCTAAGTTACTCAGAAACATTTTCGAAATCACTGTTTTCTATTTACTCACCCCATAATATTTATTCGTGGATTTAGAACTATAAATCCATTAAGCATAACCTAGTCTCACTCCCTCATTCTGCTGAGAAGAAAATTCATCTCTTTCTGTCTATATGTCTTTGTATGAGGGAGGCCTAAAATTAACAACATATTCCTCTGACAGAAACAAAAGAGCTCATTTTCAAAGAATATTTTTAGATACTAATTTCCTACTTTCGGGTCCCATGAGATGTGATCACTTCATTTCTTTTGTTAAGAATGTTTGTGAATCCTTTCAATTACTTTTAGATCAGGAATTGCTTTTAACAAAGTCCAATTTCAGATTTTGAAAATGCTCAGTCTAAAGTGTGATTTATTTTGTAGCGTATATAAAGCACAAGGAGAGTACTCAAGAGCCTTGGTTTCTAATTCTTACTCAGTCTAACCTTTTGTGTGTCCTTGGATAAGTCACTCCTCTGTTTAATACTATTTTTGTCAAATAAAAGTGGTAAATTAAAGAGTTCTTACGTTTCTAGTAGCTCTGACATTCTGTAGCTTTGTGAATACTTCTATTTCCTTTAGCACTGAGAGGCTGTGTGGTACAATTGTAAACCCTGAGCTTAAAGCTAAGAAGACCTGATTTTAAGTCCTGTCTTGAACATATACAGAGACTATGATCCAGAGCAAATTGATGTCCTAGGCAGCTCTTAAAGACTAAAAGTGGAAGAGAAGGCAGCAGACTCTGTTAGTAGATGCAGTTTCTTTACACACCAGTTTCTTATATTAATTTTTGAAAATCCCTTAAATATCAGCACTTTTGCCACAGACAGAACATTATTCAGGCCCAATAGGTATGGTTGGTATTATAATCTTACAGTAGTTTTGTGCACTATAATGCCCTTTAATTTACCTTTGTTCCTACATGCAAACTGATCTCACGAAGGGGTACACAGCATTATGAACAAATGATCTGTACACTTTTGGTAACAATTTTAGGAAGTATATTTGATGAATGGCAAAATTCTCTCTTAATTTTGTGTTCATAATCATAAAATTGATAGTTTCAAGCCCTCATGGGGTCAATCCTCTTTCAAATTTAGAACAAATGGATATCCTGGATTTAGAAGGATGAGAAGGCTCTGACCAATTATTACATGAGTTCACTGAGTAAACACATTTAAATTCTTGATAAAGGCTGGCAGATTTTTGATATGATACTATCCCTTCTCCCAGTGGTTTTTGTCCAATGCTCAGTTACATTTATTGTTAATATATTTTTTCTTAGATCAAATTTGACCCCTTTGATATAATTTAAGCCCATTCCCACTATGCTTTAGTTTATAGGAAAAATAAAATATGGTGCCTTCTTTAAACTGATGATTTGTTAGTTCTATCTACATGTTATCAATGGAATAAGCATATTTTGCTTATAATGGGGTCCATTTTGCAATTAAAACAATAGCTTCAACTTATGTCTAATTAATATCATGTCAGACACTGAGTAAATCACTAAGAAAAAGTAGGAAAAAAGGGAACCTAATCAACATGAGCCAAAATGACACAAGAAAATCCTTGGGGGTAAAATTGGATTTGTTTATCTAGATCACATTTGCAATTACTTCAGAGTGAATATAGGTAAACAATATTTAAAGATTCTTTTCTGTTATTTAGAATGATTTGAGGCAATGTTAATTGTTGACTGATGAAGACTGATGAATGCTTTAGAAGCAGCACCCCAACTTTGGTGAAATTAGAGGAACTTCAAAAATGCAGCTGGTCCCACATGTGCAGGCATCAAAATAGCAACACCTGAGTAGAACACTAAGTGAATTGTATGTTGAAATTATATTTTATCAATATATGGATCAGAGAAGCATAAAAGGAGTTTTATTTATGAAGAAACTGAGTGTTTAAATGATAGTGGGGACCGCAATAGCAGACAGAGATTAAGTGACTTGCCCAAGTCATATAACTAATAAATGACTGGTGCTAGATTTGAACTTAGGTATTAGTAAATCCAGGTGCACCACTTTATCCACTGTAGCACCTAACTATTTAACCTTGGACTAACTCTCATTGTATGACCCTTGGATTCTGTTTCTGATCCTGGTTCTGATCCACTTTCCCTCCTAGGTACAACACTACTTTCCATCACATTCTAGGTATGTACCTCCACTCTCACTATGTTGAGTAACAGTTTTGTTTCTGGTCTGAAACAGTTCAGAGAATTCCCAATTATGGCTATCCCTCACACCCTAGACTCAGATAAATAAATTATACAATGAGACTTAGTTGGGCTCAACTTACAACTGGAAGAGTAAGGGGAACATTCAACAAAAGCATTGAAGGAGCTATACAATGTCAGATGAAAAAGAGTATGATTTACTTGAAGGAAGATGATGATGGTGATGATGATGATGATGATGATGATTATGGTGACAATATGTGTGTGTATTGGGGTTGGGGGGGGTGCACGAGTTTTATTTAACTCTGGGAGGAGAAAGAATTCATTGAGAAAAGATATCACTAATCAAATACTGTTTCTCTTTTTTGGTGAAATAGATGACTTTGTCAAAATTTGATTTTGTGTTATCAAAACATTTTGCTTTGCCTAATTTTGTTTCAGATCTTTGTTTTCTTCTCTTTAGTGAGCAAAGTAATCTATTGTTGGTTGGATTTTGTGGGCATACACTGACAAAAGAAAACCTCAAAACACTCTCATATGGCATCAAATTCATCAGTGGCTGAACTCATCTTGCAAAGTTTCTCTGAAAATCCTAAGGTTCAGATGCTCATATTCAGCCTCTTCTTGGGACTTTTTATAGTGGCACTCACAGGTAACTCACTCATTATCACTGTAATTAGTCTAAATCCAGGCCTCCATACCCCCATGTACTTTTTCCTTATAAATTTGGCTTTCCTGGATATTCTCTCCACCTGCACTGTGGTGCCTAAGTTGCTGCAGAACCTAGTAAGTAAGAACACCATTTCCTATGGTGGCTGCATGGCTCAGATACATTTCCTAACCTTGTGTTTGGGGGCTGAGCTCTTGCTTTTCACAGCCATGGCCTATGATCGGTACGCAGCCATCTGCCAGCCCCTCCACTACAGCACTATCATGAGCAAGGCAGCTTGCTGTTTCATAGCATCTGCAGTGTGGGCTATCAGTGGGACCAATATAACAATGCACATCATCATTACTCTTCAGTTGTCTTTCTGTGGCCCCAATGTCATCGATCATTTCTTTTGTGAGATTCCTCCATTATTGCCTCTCTCCTGCTCCTCGACTGATGTCAACAATGCAATGGTATTGCAACAGACATGTTCTGTGCTATTTTCAATTTTCTATTCATCTGGGTATCCTATGGTTTCATCATCTCCAGCATCTTGAAGATCCAGACAAAGGAAGAGAAAAAGAGAGAATTTTCCACTTGTTCCTCCCACTTTATTGTGGTTACCATGTATTATTGCACTATAATTTATATATACATTCTTCCTGCTTTTGGTCAGTCCCTGAAAAAAAAGGCAAAGTAGTTTCAGTGTTTTATGCCACAGTGTCCCCAGCCGTGAACCCTCTGATCTGCTCCCCAAGTAATAATTATGTGAAGATGTCACTCAGAAATTATGTCCACATCTCAGTAAATAGTTGGCTTTTTATTGAATTGATACATCTGAGAAAAATTGGATTAACATTATATTTGAAACAAAATTGTACATAGATCACAGCATGGACAAATGTACATATCACTTCTTCTGGCATGCAATGTTCCTAAACTCGGGATGTGTTCGTAGGTGAACCAGCTAACTCTCTGGTTACATTTTTTTTTTCTTGAAGACGTTTAATGAAGGAAAAGTCAGAATGTGTCCAAAGAATGCCACAGAAATATTCAAAGTACCATTCCATGTCAGATCCTTGGTTTAAGCAGCACAAATTTTGTTGTCAAGACATATTCTGAGAGATAAATAATTCGAAAGTATGGTTGCTTATTCCCTCTGATGATAGATAATTAGGTGAAACTTATTGGAATTTTTATTATTTAGTTGCCAGGTTTCAGGTGCAATGGAAAAGGCCTCATTTAGGTCTATGATGCCACAAGAGAACTTCCTTTGATTTAACTAAACAGTAAAGAAAAACCTCCCTCTCCTCATCCAAAGAAAAGGGCTTCAAATAAGGCTGGTTGTCCTAGGGAACTTTGATGATTGTGGCCATGGAAAAGGCTACCAGTGTGAAGGATAGGGCCTGAACTTGTTTCTATCTGTAACTTGACTCCTGATGACTCAGCAACAAAAAAGATCAAATGGAAAAAAGCCTTTTATTATGGCAAGAATGATCAAAGCAGCAAGCCAGAAGACAAAAACAAGGACCAAAAAAACATATAGTCATAACCTTCAATAAAAAAGTATGCCCACAAGAACAATTGGAATTCTTCAGAAAAAAATTATGTATTCTTAAAGTATAAAAGAAATGAGAGCTATGGAAGAGAAAGGAATAAGCATTTTCATATGGGCTACGATTGCCAGGTACGGTACTAAGCACGTTTTACAAATATGATCT
Source organism: Phalanger gymnotis (assembly GCA_028646595.1). Taxonomy (NCBI): domain Eukaryota; kingdom Metazoa; phylum Chordata; class Mammalia; order Diprotodontia; family Phalangeridae; genus Phalanger; species Phalanger gymnotis. The sequence goes on along the minus strand of JAQQSZ010013129.1, from coordinate 4,974 downwards.
CATTTGAATCTCCATACCCTGAAAAATACACACTATGATTATTCACCTTTTGTAATTGAGAAAACAGAAGTTAAGTGGTTTGCTCAGGGTCATAGAGCTAGTAAATGTTTGAGGCCAAATTTGAACTCGAGGCTTCCTAATTCCAAACTTAGTGCTCTACCCACTACCCTATCATCTGCCCTCAAGAAGAAGAGGAGAAAGTTGGAAATAAAGCCCCATAGTTTAACAGAAGAGGTATAAAACCATACTCTAGTAAAACACTAAAAATCAGAATGGACCAAATTAATGACTCTAACAGGCAACATGAATTCTGAAAATAAAGTCAAAAGAATGAAATCAAAGAAACTGTAAGATATTTGATATGAAAAAAATCACTGACCTAGAAAATAGATCAAGTTGAGATAATGGAACATTTATTGTATAACTATTACCAAGACATTAGTTCGTGGGTCACAAATCTCTCCTGGGATTTATAGTTTTTCACAAAGAAAACTAAGTGGAGATCAGCCTTCAGTTGTGGGTGGGGGTGGAGACAATTTTTTTTTTCACTCAGTGACAGGTTGAGCTTTGGCGTTCTCAAAAATGTGGGTTTATTTTATAAATCAGTCTTATATTTCTTGAGCCCGGATACAATAGGATGACTAGAATTTCATAACCAAAAAAAGGAACTTGCATATCATTTATCCAGAAAACATTAAAATATGTTTAAATATATAAGAAATCAGAGGGAAAATTGAAAAAGAAATTAATACACTGATGACCTCCTAAAAAAAACCTCACAATAAAAACTCCTAGATATGTTATTGCTAGTATCCAGAGCTTCCAGAAAAATGTAAAAAAAATTACAAGCAGCTAGAAAGAAAGTACTAACATATGGAAGAACCACAATCAAGACTGAACAAGATTCAGTATTTATCACTTCGAAGAAATGGAGAACATGGAATGAAATATTCTATGAGACAAAATGCAAAGGTCTACAACCAAGAATATCTTAACCAGTAAAACTGAATATTGTATTTTATGAATAAAACAGATTTTCAAATATTCTTGATAAAAAGAGAATTGAAAAAGAATTTTGAAATATATAGAACTGTTTGTATTCTAATGGAGATGGAGGAGAATGTAGATTTCTTTTGGAACTCTATTATCTCGAGGATCATAGAGGAAGTCAACTGAGACAAAGACTGAAAAGTAGTTTTGATTTGAAAATGTAAGAAAAAAGAGAAAGGAGGTAGTTGGAGAATATACATTAAGGTAAGATGGGAGAAAAATGCTAGATTTGTTAAGATAACAACAGGTTTTATAAGTAGACATATATAGAAACATGAATGGACTGGGGAACTTGAATGTCCCTTGAATTAGACTTTAATCTAAACTGGTCAAAAGAGGGCAGAACATGCAGAGAGTTTAGTGCATAAATATATTCAACTGAAGAGAGATACAAGTAAGAAAAAGGAAAAGGGGAAAGAGAAATATAAGCAGACTATAAGAAATATAGGGGGAAAGAGAAGGTGTACTCAGGAAGCCATTTGTGTTTAAATATAACAAACCTTAAGCTTGGAGAAGGGATAGTTAGGGAAATGTTAAAAGTGGGGAAAAGAGTAATCACTTTAAATACACAGGAGAAAAAGAGTATAGAGAAGGAAAAGTACAAAAAAATAAAATGGAGGGGAGTAAACAATTAATTATCATAGCTTTGAGTGTACTTGGGATGAATTCACCTATAAAATAATGGAGGTTAGAAGAATTAATTAGAAATCAATTTTTAAAAATTCCTTTTCCAATAAATATACTTAAAATTATTTATATAGTTGAAATAAAGGCTTGGAGTAAAGTCCATTATGTCTCAGACTAATACAGAAAAGCAGTGGTGTCCATTATGATTTTAGGAAAGGCATCATAAAAAATAGACTTTATTAAATGAGACAAGTAAACTGAATTTTTACAAAGCAAAAAGAATTTATTTCAATACTCAATATATATTCAGCCAATGGCATATTTTCTAAATTCTTGAAGAAAAATCAAAATGCATTAAACAGGAGAAAAAACAATAAAATGATAATAAAGAAGGAATCTCAATTTATTGCTATCAACTCTAAATAAATCTATGCAGAAATAAAAAAAATTAGTTTAAAAAATTGTTACTGTTTTAAAAAGCCAAAGAGAAAACTCCATCACTGGAGTAGATTATGTACCTAGCATAGAGAAGCAAATGTATCTAATTCTTTGCTGCTGTTCATTCATGCATGACTCTTCATGATCCTTGGGACCCCACACTGTCCATGGGGTTTTCTTGGCAAATACACTAGAATTGTTTTCCATTTCCTTCTCTGGTAGTTCAAGGCAAACCAAGGTTTTGTGACTTACCCAGGGTCACACAGCTAGTAACTGTCTGAGGATGGATTTGTAGTCATGTCTTCCTGATCCCAGGCCCCATGATCTATCAGCTGAGGCACCTAGCTGCCTCCTATAAAATCACTAAACACAAAGACCTTAGCTTCTTGAGATAAAGACTCATTATTTAAGAAAAATAATCAACACTGATGAGAAAATAGGACAGCAAGATGAAAGAAATTAGATTTTGACTAATATTTCAGATAATATACAAAGATAAGCTCAAAATGGGAAGATGAACTACATATAAAAGGTCACCTTATAAACAAATTAGAAAAACATTGGGAAAATTATCTGTCCGATCTATGGATAGATGAAAGCTGATGATTGAACAGGGAAGAGAGAGTCTTGGAAGACAACATGAATATTTTTGGTAATATAAAGTTTGAAAAGTATGTGAACAAATAAATCTCATAAAACTAAGATAAAGAGATAAATAATTAAAAAGAAACATCTTTACAGTAAGTTGATCTCATTAAATAAATTTGTTTATAAAATTCTAATTTCCAGATAACTAAGGAGTTGATTCTAATTTCTAAGAAAAAGAGCCAATTTATAAAAGACAGATTTCAAAGTAGAAATGCAGGATAGCTATGGCAATATGAAAAGCATTCCAATTCACTATTAATTAGCAAAAAAGCAAATCAGAGTAATTTTGAGGTCCCCCAAACTCATCATAATGGCAAAGATAAATATAAAATGATCAACAGTGGAAGGAGTTGTGGGAAAATTGGTGGATCGATGGACTTATGGTGTTTTTTTGAGTGGGCAAAAATCTCCTGGAAAGTAGTTTGGAATTATCAAGGATTACTGCACAGCAAATTTCCTTTGAATATTATATATTATTTAGATGCATATGCATATATACATATGCGTATATATGGATGCATACATATTCAAAACATACACATAGCCATTGAGAGAATTTGTTCTGCTTACTATACATATTTATTAAAAGAAATATGGTCTTTTTTTCAGCGAGGTTAGGAAAAAAGGGGGAGAGACTATGGATTTTCTATTTTTTATTTAAATAGAGATTTGGAGATGTTACAGATGTCAAATGGTGTATGAATTTTCATACGAGGTCACTGAATTATTAGTTTATTTTGTTAACAGAAGATCTCCAATGAAGTGAGAGTATTTTATAAATAACAATAAAAATAAACCTATAAATGAAATTGTCTATACATATGTTTTAAATATAAAAATGGAATATCAAGAAAATGTTTTTAAAGAGAACTAACATATACTTTAGTCATTCCTAAATTGATGAAAACCCTTCAAATTTTTTTTTCCACTGCAATCTCTTGGGGGTGGGAGGAATGAGCTCTGTATCTTCTCTGGCTTGAATTTCAAAAATGAATGGAAAGTTAAAGATGATGTACATTACACTGTTCCTGCACTCCCCTCTAAAATAACAGGTATCAGGTTAAAAAACTTGAGGGAGATATCTAGAGGAAGCCTGGTACATTTCTGGATAATTCTAATCATGAAGAAGATTTTCCTAACTTAAATATATCTCTAGACAGCTTCTCTCTCATTCCTTTATCCTCTGGGTACCAAGTAGAAAAAATCTAATCCCTCTTATTGATGACAGCCCTTTGAAAATTTAAAAATTGCTGAGTGACTGCACCAGCAGCCATCATACCAGGTGTGAAAAGATCTTAGCTGGGCTGAGCCAAGATGGCAACTGGAAAGCAGGGACTAGCATGAGTTCCCCACCAAGTCCCTCCAAAAACCTATAAAAATGGCTCTGAACCAATTCTAGAACTGCAGAACCCACAAATTAGCAGAAGGAAGCAGGGCTGTAGCCCAGGGCAGCCTGGATGGTCTCTGGGTAAAATCTATCCCCCATGGATCTGGGAGCAGAGTGGTGCAGAGCGGAACAGAGCCCAGCATGGGAGGTGCAGACCAACCAGACCAGGAGCTGGGCAGTGTGCCCTAGTGCCCTGAATCAGTGAGCTGCAGCAGTTACCAGACTTCTCAACCCACAAACACCAAAGAAAACAGAGAAGGTTAGTGGGAAAAGCTGCAGGAGTGGAAGGAGTTCACTGGTGCAGGGGGGGGCAGTGGAGCTGGGACAGCTTTAGAACTATAGCTGCAGTTGCTTCTGGCCCCAGGACCACCTGGTGGGAGGAATTAAGTGTCAGATCAGAGCAGGAGTAAAGAGCCTGCCGAAGATCTAAGTCCAGTCCAGGTTTGGGGTTCTTGGAGAAGGAGGAGTGCTGGTGTGGCAGAGCTGGTGCATCCCCCCAAGCTTGGAACATAGTTCTCTTAACTCTACAAGCAGTCATACCTCACTGAAAAACTCAAGGGTCAAGTTAGTTGGCTGGGAATATGGCCAGGCAGTGAAAACACACAAAGATTTAGTCTTAGACTTTGGAATCTCTCTTTGGTGACAAAGAAGACCAAAACATATAGCCAGAAGAAGTCAACAAAGTCAAAGAGCCTACAACAAAAGCCTCCAAGAAAAACATCAACTGGTCTCAGGCCATGGAAGAGCTCAAAAAGGATTTGGAAAAGCAACTTAGAGAAGTAGAGGAAAAATTGGGAAGAGAAATGAGAAGGATATGAGAAAAC
>JAQQSZ010013128.1:0-11833 GCA_028646595.1 Phalanger gymnotis | reverse complement strand
TTCACATACTGCTGAAGCATAGTTTGCAGAATCTTAAGCATAACCTGCTGGCATGTGAAATAAGCACAATTGTTTGGTAATTTGAACATTCCTTGCCACTGCTCTCCTTCTTCTCCTTCTCCTTCTCCTCCTTCTTCTTCGATGGCATTGCCCTTCTTTAGAGCTAGAATGTAAACTGATCTTTTCAAACCCAGTGACCACTGATGAGTTTTCAAAATTTGCTGATATATTGAGTATAGCACTTTAACAGCATCATCTTTTAGGATTTTAAATAGCTCAGCTGAGATTCTAAGACCTCTACTAGCCTTATAGTTAGCAACACTTCCTAAGGCCCACTTGACTTCATTCTCCAGGTTGTCTGGCTCTGGATCAATAACACCACCATTGTGGTTTTCTTGATGTTAAAATCTTTCTTGTGTAGATCTTTTGTGTATTCTTGCCACCTCTTCTTAATCTTTTCTGCTTCTGTTAAGTCCCTACTATTTTTGTCATCATGCCAATTTTTGCATGAAATGCTCTCTCGATATCTATAATTTTCTTGAAGAGATCTCTTATCTTTCCCATTCTACTGTTTTCTTCTATTTCTTTGTATTGTTCATTTAAGAAAACCTTATCTTCCCTTGCTATTTCCCTGAATTCTATATTCAGTGTGGTATATCTTTCCCTTTCTCCTTCATATTTTGCTTTCCTTAACTATTTGTAAAACCTCATCTGACAGTCCATTTGCTTTTTTTGCTCTCTTTTATCTTCGGATTGTTTTCTGTTGCTGCCTCCTATACAATATTGTGAACCTCTGTCCATAGTCCCGTGTAGATGTTCATCTACTTCTGCATTGAACTTGTCAGAAGAAGGCCTGAGTTTTCAAATGAAACCTCCTAAATGAGATCTACCATAGAGGAGTCGCTGAAAAAATGGAGACCAATTGGGGTGCCATTACCACAGTGCAGGTGAGAGCTGAAGAAGATCTGGAGTAGAGTACTTGTGATATGGGCAAAGAGAATGGGGATAGATATGAGGTATTTGCTAGAGAGAGAATTAATAAGATTTGGCAACTGATTGTATATGTGGGATGATGCAAAGTGCAGGGGGAAATATGACTTCTAGGTTAGAAATCTGGAGGACTAGATGGATGGGGGTGACCTGGCAGAAAAATGGAAGTCATAAGGGTGGGGTTTAGAGGGAAAGCAAATACATTTAGTTTTAGATATGGTGCATTTGGAATGTCTGTAGAACAATGAGGCAGATCTAGCAAACAGATGGAGATGGGAAACTGGACCTCAAGGAAGATTTGAGGCTTGGATTTGCAGAGAATGCCAAAAGCTTTTGTGTAGTTCTAAACTATTAAAGCTTAGTATAGTTTTTGAAATCAAAGTATAGCAATGATTGTTGAATCTATGGGAGCCGAATGAGATCACACAGTAGAAGAATGCAGAGAGAAGAGATGGGGACACAGTTATACTCACGCATATAGGACAAGGCATGGGGGATCATTCTGCAAATGACACCGAGAAGGACCAGTCATCAAACAGTAGGAGAATCACAACATAGGACTGTCATGAAATCACAGTAGGAGAAAGTATAGAAAGGTGAGGGGAGGATGTGGAGTTGGACAATGATGTCAAATGTTGCAAAGACTTAAAAGTCATTGGCTTTAGAATTTAAGAGGTCATTGGGGATCTTGGAGGGAAAGGATTCTGTTGCATGGTGGTGGGGTGGAAATGATTTCACATACTGTTCTAGAAACCAATCATCTGAGGTGATACCAGAAGGTGCAAATGTAACACAGCAAGCTGACATTTCTGTTTATCTTCTCCATTGTATAATGTTGCCTGCACACGCGACAGCAAGGATGAGCATCTTTTCTTTTTTTAAAAAATTTCTCAAGAATCATTGATTGACTGTATAAGTCATTTGAAGGTTAGATTTTTTTTTTAATTTAAGGAGTTTAGCACTTTTAAAAAAGATAAAAAGAAAGTTGTCCTCTTTCCTATTACTTAATCTGAGATCTAGAGAAATAAAACTGTTCAAAAGATAAATACTTCCTAGCTAGTTTCCAGATTACACTGCTTTTGAGCATCCAACCATACAAAGAAAGTTCTACATGCTCTGATTGGAGGAGAGGGAGATTCATTTCCCTCAAATCACATGCCCTTGATCATTGTGACAGTTACTTATGGCAATTTCTATAATGGTAAAAAAGAAGGCAATTACCCCTCTCCACATCATGGTGACAATTAAGAAAGGGCTGCCTTCCTTCCACTCTGACCATCTTTTCATCATCCACCATGGTACTGCACCTTCCAGACCACTGGACTCCAGAGATCATAACCTAAAGGATTTTGGAATTCCTGCCCCAAAGCCTTTGTTGTGCATTGGTGAATACACAAGCACAAATTAAAGGAATCCACTAAATCTAGGCAATACCTAGACATCTACTATTCACTTCTTCTAGTCTCTCCCCTAAAATTCATTTCTCTGTCAAGACCTCCCAGGAATAGATTACCCAGAGAATCATCATCAGAATGAAAAATCAAGAGACTTCTAAAATCTCTCACATATCCTTTGCCTGGATGGATCAGCAGCATTACTGTTGTGTGACACAATACAGCTATTGTTAAGCATTAATGTGACATTTGACTACTGTATAATACGAATGGAAACAATAATAGATAGCATTTATTAAGCACAAACAAAGTTAAGGATCCTTCTAATTGGGCTATTTCTGTGACTTGTGAGTCCTCACAGTTGATGTCATACCATTATGTCTATATCATGTTATGCTGAACAATTGATGCCCAGGACCTAATACTAGTAAATACTGTGGTCAGGGAAGAACTGCTGATTACACACACACACACACACACACACACACACACACATATATATGTATATATGTATGTATATATAGAGAGAGCAAGATAGATAGATAGATAGATAGATAGATAGATAGATAGATAGATGAGCAAAGAAATAAACAAAAGATCCTCCTGTGACTAAAAGGAGAACTATACATCAGTATGCAGCGAGAAAAACTCTGGACTTAAGTCAGGAGATCCAGGCTCAAAACTTGGTATAAGGGCAGAGGCTGGTGGGGTAACCCAATCAAGTCATCTCACCCTATTTCAAGTAAATTATAAGATGTTACACCCTGATACTTTAACCAAGTGAAAACAAATTTCAACGAATGCAACAATCATAGACTTTAAACTGAGGACAGTAACTGCCCTGGATCAATTGGAATCACCTTGTACAGGAACGATTGGCTGAGAGGCCTATAACAAAAATAAGGGAGCTAGCTCAGAACCTGAAAGATTCAAGTAAGTGGAGATAAGATTCTAGCTACACCCCTGAGAAGGAACAATTGCTTCCTCTCTCCTCTTTGATTACACTAGAATTTTCACATACTGCCTTAGTGATAGTGGTCAAGTCAATGCCCTCAGAAATGTAACCAGGACAGAGTGGCCAGGGCTTTGCCTCAGGGTGAGAAACGTAGAGCATGTTGAAAGCTTGCTTCTCAGCCCAGCCCCACCCTCAGTGACTGTGGGGGAGGCAGTCAAGTTCATCATATAGGCGCCTGTTTGTTTTCCCTTCAGTAGTTAAGAAACTTTGTGGTATCCTAGGGCACATTTCCTATCCCCAGGAGCCCCATCTGGGCTCCTGCTCCATCCCAATCAGTGGCTGGTTTTTCAGCAGAACAGAAATCACTTGGTGTCCTGTGGACCATTTCTTCCTTCAAAGACTGCACAACAATTGAGGCCACTTATTGCACTGTTCTCTATTCCACAGCCGCTATCATTTGACATAGAGGAAAAAATTGCTAGTTACGAATCCAATTTCCCTTTCTGAGCCTGTTTCCTTGTTGGAGAAGAGCACAATAACATTTATATTACCTACCAATATTTGAATCTAGATCTTCTGATTTCACTTCAATGACTTTTTCTGTTATCTCCCCTTTAAAAACATTAACAGCTCTTAATACAGGGCTGACACATGGCTCTTGGGACAGGGCTGGGACAGAATGGGTTAAGGAAAGATAATAGGACTGAGAATCTGGATACCTGGGTTCTAGTCCTATCTCCGACACTAATTTAACATATGACTTTGGTCAAGTCTCTTGTACTCTCTTAACCTCCGTTTCCTTGCCTACAAAATGAGGGAGGTGGATTAAATGTGTCCCAATGCCTTTTCCAGGGATAATATTCTGAATCAAAGCTGGATTTCTCAGTTCATACAGCTCATCAAGTTCTTCATCTATGAGGACCCTATTTGAAGAGATGAAGACCATGGGAGAAGCAGAGGCTGAGAATGACTACTATCAGGTAAGGGTTGAGAAAAGACCTCATCTGTTCTTGGTGCACTGAAAGTGGGATAAAAGATTTTGTGTTAGCTGTACATGAAACATTCATTTTCCCTGGGAATACTTTGACATGGCATTAAAATGCATACAGCATTGTCTAACAGGGTATGAATGGGGAGGGGGGAGATGAAGAATGGTGAGAGGTGGAAAAGGAAAGCCCAAAGACATGTCTGAGGCTTTCCACTGTTGGAAGATCGATGCGAATCTCTCAAACTTGATCACAGAATGCCTCACCCTATTAGCGCCAACCCCAGTCCCTATGGCCCATTCGACCTCTCACTCCTTTACTTGTTTCTTCTCCCTAGGGGATGAAAAGAATTATCTCAGTGAGGGGGAGTGGAGGCTCTCAGGAAAGTCAATGGAATTGTGAGTGGGGAGGGGAGAAGTTCATTTTCAAACGAATCCCTTTTCAGAAAAGCTCCATAAAACCTGGAAGTTGGGGGGAGTGGGGGTGGGAAGCTTCTCTTAGACTGGAGAGTTCTCCTGATGAAACTTGCCCTCCCTTTTCCCTTTCATCTTCTCTCTTTGATGTGCCCCTTCCCTTCCCCCACCTCCTTTTCTCTCCCTACCTCTTTCTCCTCCCTTACCCTCTCTCTCTCTCCCTTTCTTCCTTTCCTTCCCCTTTCCTTATTAATTCTTGCTTTCCTCATCTCTCTTACCTCCTTTCTTTCCCATTCTCTCTCTCAATCCTTCCTTTTTTCCCTGCTACCTTACACTTTTCTTCTCTGTTTCATTCTCTAGCACTTCAAATCCCTCTCTTTACTTTTCTCCTTTCATCTTTTTTTTTCTTGCCCATTCTAGCCTCCATTCTCCCTTTCCCCTCCCTCCCCTCCCTCCCTATCCCTTCTCACCATTTCCTTTTCCATCCTTTTCAATGAGGTCACCCTGACTGAATGAAGGACATGAGGCTCAGAAGAGGTCAGACATTAGCACCGCTATAACTGCACTGCTACTGAAACTCGGCGAGCCCATCTATCATTGGCTCCACTACTCCATTAGGCCCCACATGAAATATGCCCCGCTCGGAATCACACAGCCATATATCTCCCGGTCTAGACACCTTCCTGTTGTGTGAAGATCAATGCCGCTCGGTCATGCATCATGTGTCATCCAGTAGCCCTCACTCTAATAACCGTGTCTATTCTCTAGTCTGCAGTATAAATTATGGTACTGGAAAAGTACTATATTATTCAGCAACCTTGGTCACTAATGGATTATTGGGTTTATTGGTTGGTAATGTGAGCTCCCTTTTTTTCTTTTTCTTTTCACCCCCCCTCTTCTGGCTGAACCTCACCTTTATTTATTTATCTCTTTTTTTATTTTATTTAGTTCAGGTTTGAGTGATGGTCCCTTCAGACTTCTGCCAACACATTTCCCCTACCCCTCCTCCTCCCCACACCCTGCACCCCTCTCTTCCAACTACATTCTAAAATGAGCTCAATTAGAAATGGCCTTCCTCAGCTCCTTTACTTGATAATGGGCTCACTGCTGGGACAATCACACTGAAGCTGTTGCTGTTGCTTCCTCCAATTTTAGCTGAAAAGTTCCCATTAGAGGAAGGATGGTTTTCAGCAGCTGTAAATGGCCAAGGATTCAGGCACTCCTGCCATTTACTTCAACTCTGATCAAAGGAGACTCCCTTTCCTTGTGAGTAGGGGCCATCTTTCTTCCATTCATCATCACATGCCACGTTGTCCATTAATGGAATGTTTGTAAATGGTGGGTATTAATAACTCTGGCCCTTGGTTTTTTCTTTCAGGAAAATGGGGCTTGAAAAAGGGGAAATTAGTGAAGGGAGAAGAGTATGTTATCATGACAGTGAGCTCTTCTTTATGAAGAGCTCTGAAAATAAAATGTTAATAAGTGGTAGAAGAACTCAGACTAATTGCAATAACCAAACTTGGTCCCAAAGATGAGATGATGAAATATATTTCTCTCCTCCTAATAGCAAGGGGGAAAGCTACAGGAGCAAAAAGTTGCATATGAAAAACAGATTTGGTAGTTTCGTGGGTCAATTTTGCTTAATTGTTTGTATTCATTACAATGGAAAGTTCAATGGGGGAAATACTGAAACATGGCTAGTGTAAAAAAAGGCAGTAAATCAGTAAAACAAAAAGGAAAAAAAGAAAATGCCAAATATTGAGTCATGTGTTGTTTTGCAACGTGTGAATAATAGCAGCAAAGAATTTACTTAGACAGTCTGGTCCTGAGACCATACTACAACTGTTTGGCCTTGAAAAAATGCCTTAAGTTTTCTATTTGTCAGTTTCCTCATCTACAAAATGGGGATAATAATATTTGTATCACCATGGAATTGTTGGTAGGAATGTGCTTTGTTGGATAAAGCTCTATATATCAAAGCTCAATGACCTCTGACTACCAACACCTAATGAATATTGACACAAGCACTCCGAGAAAAAGAGGTTGCATGGATGTTGTTAAGGGTGCAGCTATTGCTGCCCTTATGACACAGATTCACCACCATGTTCTCTCTGCCTCAGAATTTAGAAAGTTACAATATGATCTAGCACACAAAATGTCCCTAGGGACAGAGATAACATAAGGGAGCACAGAGAAACAAAGGAAGTCAAAAGAGAGAGAATAGACCAGTGAAGCTACAGTACTCCATCACAAGAAGCCTCATTTAGTCTTTCTCTCTCCCTTCCTCCCTCTCTCCGCTGCCCCTCTCTCTCTTCCCCTTCCTTTTCCTCTCTCCTTCCTTCCTTCCCCCCCGCAAGATAATCAGAATTGCAACCACATAGAAATGGCCAACTTTACAAACATGAGCACAGAAACTCTGTTTCTTCTTGAGGTAGCCGCAGTTTGGGAAATAGTTTAAAGCACACTTCAGAGATATTTACCATAGTTGCTGCCTTCCTGTCCCAAAAGCTCAGGTACTCTGGCAATCTTTAACACTGTAGAAATGCAACCTAATTTCTTATTTTTTACTATGTTCCTTTGGATGGACCCATTAACTTTTTTTTTAAATCACGAAGCCTGGGGATGTAATACAAAGGCCTCATGGTATCAAAATGTTTTATAAAAATTCATAGAACTTTTCACAAGTGGAAACATGTAAATTATGTAGAAAGCGGTAATAAAACAAAAAGATATAACATTTGTGTCCAATACTCCATGTAGAAGTTATTTAAATAACAAAATTGCAATTGTTATAAAAGCAAGGGAAGCACTATGTATCATAATATGATCAAGTGCCAGGTTGGAAGGGAATCTAGAGTTTATTAGAAAAAAAGTTCTTTTTTAATTTTCTTACATTGCTCTTATCTTGAAATCAAGTAGCAGTTTGGGATAGAAAACAACTTGGTACTTAGAATTGGAAGCTCTGAGTTAATATCCTGGCTCTTGAACCAATTACAAAAATCTCAGACTCAGTTTCCTCATTTTGCAAAATGGAAAGTATAGTCAATCAATAAACATTTTTAAGTATCTACTATGTGTCAGTCACTGTGCTAAGCACTGTGGATACAAAAAGAGGCAAAAGACAGTCCCTGCCCTCAAGGAGCTTACACTCCAATGGAAGAGACAATAAGCAAACAAATACACATAAACAAGCTAGATACTAGATAAATAGGAAATAATCAAAAGAGAGAAGGCAGTAGAATTTAGAGGAATTGGGAATGGCTTCCTATAAAAGATGGGATTTCAGTTGAGACTTGAAGGAAGCCAGGGAAGCCAATAGGTGGAGATGAAGAGGGAGAGCGTTCTAGGATGGGAGATAGCCAGAGAAAATGCCCAGAGCTGAGAAATGGAGTGTCTTGTTAATGGAACATCCAGAAGGCTAGTGTCACTAGATCAAAGAGTATATATTGGAGAGTTAGGTATAAGAAGACTGGGATGATAGGAGGGAGCCACATTATGAAGGGCTTTGAATGCCAACCAAAGCATTTTGTATTTGAGCGGGCAGTTAGGTAGGTGGTGCAGTGGATAGAGCACCAGGCTTGGCAAGACTTAAGTTCAAATCCAACTTCAGACAGGTACTAGCTGTGTGAACCTGAGCAACTCACTTAATGTCTGTTTGTCTCAGTTTCCTCATCTGTAAAACAGGGATAACAATGGAATCTACATCCCAGGGTTGATGTAAGCATCAATGAGATAATAATTATAAAGCACTTAGCACAGTAATTAGCACATAGTTAGTGCTATATAAATGTTAGCTATTATTGATCCTGGAGGTGATAAGGAGCCATTGGAGTCTAATGAGTAGGGGGGATAACATAGTCAGACCTGACCATTAGGAAAATTGGTGGCTGAATGGAAGTACGATTGAAGAGGGGAGACACTTGAGATAGGCAGATGCATCAGCAGGCTATTGCAATAATCTGGGTGTGAGGCGATAAGAGTCTGAATCATAATGGTAGCAGCAACAGAGGAAAGAAGGGGATATATTCAAGAGATGTTACAAAGGTGAAATCAACTAACCTTGGCAACAGATTGGAAGGAGAGAGAGAGTGAAAAAACCAGGATGATTACTAGGTTGTAAGCCTGAGGAACTAGGACAGGGGTGGGAAACCTGTGGCCTTGAGGCTACATGTGGCTCTCTAGGTCCTCAAGTGTGGCCTTTTGATTGAATCCACACTTCACAGAACAAATCCACTTAATAAAAGGATTTGTTCTGTAAAACTTGGAATCAGTCAAAAAGCTGTACCAAAGTACTTAGCAGGCCATATGTATGTAGCCTTGAGACCACAGATTCCCCACCTCTGGACTAGGAGAATGGTGATAGCCTCAACAGTAATAGGAGGAGTTAGGAGGCACAGGATTTAAGGGGAAAGATAATGGATCAAAGACTTAGAATATAAAAGGAAATTGAGAGGTCTGAACCACATAATATAAGAACCTCTCGTTTCTATTTTATCCTTTAAAATTATTTTTATTTCATTAAATATTACCTAATTATATGTAAAAACACTTTAAACAACAATTTTTAAAAAATTCTCTCTCTTCTTCCTGTCCCTCCCCTCTCCTTGAGAAGGCAAGTAATTTGATACCAATTATACACATGAAGTCACGGAAAACATGTTTCCATATTGGCCATGTTGCAAAAGAAAACATAAACAGAATATAACAATAAATATAAAGATTTTTATAAGTATGGTTCAATCTGCATTCAGACTTCATCAGTTCTTTCTGTAAAAGTGGATAGCATTTTTTCATCATGGGTCCTTTGGAATTATCTTAGACCATTGTCTTTATCAGAGTAGCTAAGTCTTTCACAGTTGATCATCATACAATATTGCTGTCACTGTGTATAATATTCTCCTGGTTCTGCTCATTTCACTTTACATCAGTTCATACAAGTCTTCTCTGGTCTTCCTGAAACCATCCTGCTCATCATTTTTCATAGCACAATAGTATTTCATCACAATTATATATCACAACTTGTTCATTCTCCAGCTGATGTTTTCTAGAGTCAATTGGAATGAGTGTTGTATTTTATCAAAGGCTTTTTTCTGTATCTATTGAGATATCATATGATTTTTGTTGTCATTGATATGGTCAATTATGCTGATAGTTTTCCCAATATTGAATCAGTCCTACATTCCCAGTATAAATCCTAACTGGTCATAGTCTATGATTTTTGTTATATATTTCTATAACTTCCTTGCCTATGTTTTATTTTAAATTTTACATTAATATTCATTAAAGAAACTAGTCTGTATGTTTCTTTTTCTGTTTTTGTTTTTATTGGGTTAGGTACCAAAAACCATATTTGTCTATAGGAGGAATTTCGTAGGGCTCTTTCTTTACCTATTTTTTTTCAAATAGTTTATATAATATTAGGATTAATTGTTCCTTAAATTTTTTGCGGAATTCAGTTGTAAATCCATCTAGTCCTGGAGATTTTTTCTTAAGGAGCTCATTTATGGCTGGTTTAATTTCTTTTTCTAAGATAAGATTATGTAAGCATTCTATTTTCTCTTCTATTAATCTGGACAATTCATATTTTTGTAAATATTCATCCATTTCACTTAGATTATTAGTTTAACTGGCATATAATTGGAGAAAATAACTCTTAATAATTGCTTTAATTTCATATTCATTGGTAGTGCATCCACCTCTTTCATTTTTGATACCAGTAATTTGGTTTTCTTCTTTCTTATTATAATCAAATTAACCAATGTTTTACCTATTTTATTGTTTTTTTTTCATAAAACCAGATCCAATTTTAATTTATTAGTTCAATGGTTTCTTACCTTCAATTTCATTAATCTCTCCATTGATTTTCAGGATTTTCATTTTGGTGTTTAATTGGGGATTTTTTATTTGTTCTTTTTTTAGTTTTTTTTTAGTTACATACCTAATTCATTGATCTGCTCTTTCTCTCTTTTATTGAAGTATGCATTTAGAGATATAAATTTTCCCCTAAGCACTGCTTTGGCTGCCTCCCACAAATTTTGAATTGTTTTCTCATTGTTGTCATTCTTTTTAGTGAAATTACTGACTGTTTCTATGATTTGTTCTTTGATCCAGTTATTTTTTATTATTAGAATATTAAGTTTCCAACAAACTTTCAATCTGTATCCATGGCCCTTTATTAAATGTAATTTTTATTGAATTATATCTGAAAAGGATGCATTTAATTTTTCTGCTTTCGGTTGTGAAATTTTTGTGCCCTAACACATGGTCAATTTTTGTGAAGGTGCCATGTACAGCTGAGAAAAAGGTATACTCCTTTCTATTCCCATTCAGTTTTCTTCAAAGATCTATGGTATCTAACTTTTCTAAGATTGTATTTACCTCTTTGACTTTTTCTTATATTTTATCTCCCACTAATATAGTTTTACTGTCTATTTCCTCCTGTACCTCATTGAACTTTTTCTTTAAGAATTATGATGCTACATCATTTGGTGTATATGTTTAGTATTGATATTATTTCATTGCCTATGGTTCCTTTTAGCAATTTATTCCTTTTAATTAGGCCTATTTTTGCTTCTGTTTTGTCTGAGATCATGATTGCCCCCCATGCCTTTTTTACTTTAGCTGAAGCATAATAGACTCTGCTTCAGTCCCTTATTTTAAATGTGTGTGTATCTCTATGTTTCAGATGTGTTTCTTGTAAACAACATATTGTTGGATTCTGGTTTTTAATTCATTATTGGTATCTACTTCCATTTTACAGGTGAGTTCATTCCATTCACTTTCACAATTATGATTACTAACTGTGTCTTTATTCTTCTTCTCCTTCTCCTCCTTCTCCTTCTCCTCCTCTCTGTCTCTGTGTCTCTTTCCCTCTCTATCCTCTCCCTCCTCTAAAGTCTGTTTTGCTTCTAACCACTTCTCTCTTTAATCTGTCCTCCCCTTTTATCACTCCATCTTTCTCTTATCCCCTTTCCTTCCTACTTCCCTGTTGGGTAAGACAGATTTCTATTACCAACTGGGAAGATATATACATACATACATATATGTATGTATGTATGTACATATATATATATATGTGTGTGTGTGTGTGTGTGT
>JAQQSZ010013127.1:0-11834 GCA_028646595.1 Phalanger gymnotis | reverse complement strand
ATTTAACATAGTCAAAATTATCTGTTTTGCATTTTGTAATGCTCTCTATCTCTTGTTGTGTCATGAATTCTTTACTTTTCCATAAATCTATTAAACTATTAAAATCTACTAAACTATTCCTTGCTCTCCCAAATTGCTTATAGCATCAGTCTTTATTCTTAAATCATGAACCCATTTTGACTTTATTTTGGTATATAGTGTAAGATATTGGTCTATGCTTGATTTCTGCCCTACCATTTTCCAATTTTCCCAGCAGTTTTTGTGAAATAGTGAGTTCTTAGACCAGAAGCTGGATTCTTTGGATTTATCAAAGAGTAGATTGCTGTAGTTGTTGACCACTACGTCTTGTGTACCTATCCTATTCCACTTATCCATGACTCTGTTTCTTAGCCAGTACCAGGTAGTTTTGATGACTGCTGCTTTATAGTACAATTTAATATCTAGTGTGGCTACGCCACCTTCCGTAGCATTTCTTTCCATTAATTCCCTAGATATTCTAGATCTTTTGTTCTTCCAGATGAATTTTGTTATTATTTTATCCAGCTCTGTAAAATAATTTTTTGGTAATTCGATTCGTATGGCACTGAATAGACAGATTAATTTAGGTAAAATTGTTATTTTTATTATATTAGCTCGGCCTAACGATGAGCAGCTGATGTTTTTCCAATTATTTAGATCTGACTTTATTTGTATGAAAAGTGTTTCATAATTATGTTCATATAGGCCCTGGGTTTGTCTTGGCAGATAGACTCCCAAATATTTTATAGTGTCTGCAGTAACTTTGAATGGAATTTCTCTTTCTATCTCTTGCTTTTGGGCTTTGTTAGTAATATATAGGAATGCCGAAGATTTATGTGGGTTTATTTTATATCCTGCAACTTTGCTAAAGTTGTTTATTATTTCAAGTAGTTTTTTACTTGATTCTCTAAGTAAATCATCATGTCATCTATAAAAAGTGATAATTTAGTTTCTTCTTTGCCTATTCTAATTCCTTCAATTTCTTTTTCTTCTCTTATTGCTACAGCTAATGTTTCTAGTACCAAATTGAATAGTAGGAGTGATAACAGACATCCTTGTTTCACCCCTGATCTTATTGGGAATACCTCTAGCTTATCCCCATTACAAATAATGCTTGTTGGTGGTTTTGGGTAGATGCTATTCGTAATTTTAAGGAAGGCTCCCTTTATTCCTATGCTTTCTAGTGTTTTTAATAGGAATGGGTGTTGTATTTTGTCAAAGGCCTTTTCTGCATCTATTGAGATGATCATATGGTTTCTGCTAGTTTTGTTGTTATGATCAATTATGCTGATAGTTTTCCTAATATTGAACCAGCCTTGCATTCCTGGAATAAATCCTACCTGGTCATAGTGTATTAGTCTCATGATAAGTTACTGCAATCTTTTTGCTAATATTTTATTTAAAATTTTTGCATCAATATTCATTAGGGAAATTGATCTATAATTTTCTTTCTCTGTTTTGACTTTTCCTGATTTAGGTATTAGTACCATATTTATGTCCTAAAAAGAATTTGGTAGGACTCCTTCTTCACCTATTTTCCCAAATAGTCTATAAAGAATAGGAATTAATTGTTCTTTAAATGTTTGATAAAATTCACACGTAAAACCATCTGTCCCTGGAGATTTTTTTCTAGGGAGTACATTGATGGCTTGCTCAGTTTCTTTTTCTGAGATGTGGTTATTTAGAAATTTTACTTCCTCTTTTCTTAACCTGGGCAATTTATGTTTTTGTAGTTATTTATCCATATCCCTAAGGTTGTCAAATTTATGGGCATACAATTGGGCAAAATAATTCCTAATTATTGTTTTGATTTCCTCTTCATTGGAGGTGAATTCACCCTTTTCATTTTTGATACTGGTAATTTGATATTCTTCTTTCTTTTTTTTTAATCAAATTGACCAAATGTTTATCAATTTTATTGTTTTTTTTCATAAAACCAGCTCTTTGTTTTATTTATTAATTCAATAGTTTTCTTGGTTTCAATTTTATTAATCTCTCCTTTGATTTCAGTATTTCTAATTTGGTATTTAATTGGGGATTTTCAATTTGTTCTTTTTCTTACTTTTTCAGTTGCATGCCCAATTCATTGATCCCCTTTTTCTCTATTTTATTCATGAAGGACTTAGAGATATAAAACTTCCCCTAAGGACTGCTTTTGCTGCATCCCATATGTTTTGGTATGTTGTCTCATTATTGTTATTCTCTTGAATGAAGTTAATAATTTTTTCTTTGATTTGTTCTTTGGCCTACTCATTCTTTAGAATTAGATAATTTAGTTTTCACTTAATTTTTAGCTTATTTTTCCATGGTTCTATATTAAAAATAATTTTTATTGCATTGTGATCTGAAAAGTATGTTTTGACTACTTCTGGCTTTCTGTACTGGATTGTGAGGTTTTTATGCCCTAGTACATCGTCAATTTTTGAGTATGTGTCATGTACCACTAAGAAGAAAGTATATTCCTTTTTATCTTCATTCAGTTTTCTCCAGAGGTCTATCATATCTGCCTTTTCTAAAATTCTGTTCACCTCCTTAACTTCTTTCTTGTTTATTTTGAGGTTAGATTAATCTAGTTCGGAGAGGGGGAGGTTGAGGTCTCCCATTATTTCTTCCTGCAACTTCCTTAACCTCTCCTCGAAGAATTTGCGTGCCATACACTTTTTGCATGTATGTTAAACAATGATATTGCTTCATTGTTTATGGTGCCTTTTAGCAGTATGTAGTTTCCTTCCTTATCTCTTTTAATTAAATCTATTTTTTGTATGGTCTGAGATTAGGATTGCTACCCCTGCTTTTTTTTACTTTAGCTGAAGCGTAATATATTTTACTCCAGCCTTTTTACCTTTACCCTGTGTGTATCCCCCTGTTTCAGATATGTTTTTTGTAAACAGCATATTGTAGGGTGATGGTTTTTAATCCATTCTGCTATCTGCTACCGTTTTATGGGAGAGTTCATACCATTCACATTCACAGTTATGATTTCTAACTGTGTCTTTTTCTCTGTCCTATTTCCCCCCTGTTTATGCTTTTATTTCTCCCTTTCCCCTTCCACTCCTCAACAAAGTTTTGCTTGTGACTACTGCCTTCCTCTGTTTACCCTCCCTCTTGATTCCCCTCCCTTATCTTTCCATTTTCCACTTGCTACTTCTTCCCTCCCTTCTGCCCACCTCCTTTTTTTTCCCCCTTTCCCCTCCTACTGCCTGTAGGACAAGTTAGATTTCTATACTTATCTGCACATGTTATTCCCTTCTTGAACCGGATGTGATGAGAGTAAAGCTCAAATACTGCTCTTCTCCCTCCCTTCTTTCTCTCTACTATAATGTGTTTTTGTACCTCTTCATTTGATATAATTTACCCTTTTCTGCTGCCTCCTTACCTCTTCTCCCAGAACCCTCCTTTTACATCTCTTAATTATGTTTTTTTCCTTATATCAGTTATTTTATGCTGACTTCCAGTCTTATGTATATCCCTTTCAATTATCATAATAACTGTACTATTCTCAAGATTGACATATACATACATATATCTACATATACATACCTATATATACACACAAACACACGCACACATATATAACATACATAAGATGATATAATCTTATATAAAGATGTAAATAATTTGCCCTTATTGATTAATAAGTTTTGTGGGGTTTTCCCCCCATTTACCTTTTTATGTCTCTTGAGTTTTGTATTGGAAGATCAAATTTTCCATTGAGTTCTGGCCTTTTCATCAGGAAGGTCTGGAATTCCTTTATTTCATTGAATGTCCATCTCCTTGCCTGAAAAATTATGCTCATTTTTGCTGGTTAGTTGGTCCTTGGTTGTAGTCCCAGCTCCTTTGCCCTTTGGAATATCACATTCCAATTTCTCCTGTTATTTAATGTGGAAGCTGAAAGATCCTGCATGATCCTGACTATAGCTCCACGATATTTGAATTGTTTCTTTTTGGCTGCTTGCAGTATTTTCTCCTTGACTTTGTAATTCTGAAATTTGTCTATAATATTTCTTTTTGTGGGAATAGCTTAATTTTTGTAATCACCTCTAGCCTTAGGGTATGGGGGATGGTGCCTCTTGTTGTAGATCTTCAATTCTCTCTTCTAGCCTAGAACCAAAGCCAATCTCCTGCAAGTGCCCGCAGCCAGGGGACTTTCTGCCCCACTGCTTCTGTACTCATCAGGCAGGGTGTCTTCCCTTCTTGCCTCCACAGCTCTTCACAACATAACTGGATCCAGCTTTCCTTGTCATTAGAGGTTCCCTGTATCTTCCCTGGCTCTGAAGCCCAACTCTCCTCGTTATCCCTGGGTGAAAAGTTCCTGTGGCTAGGGCTGAGGCAGCCTCTCAGACCAACTAACCCCAGGGCTTGTTTTTTTAAGCTGCTTGCCCCTTGTTGTTAAAGAGAACCATAGCCTGGATGTGTTTACTCTTTTTCATCTGATCTTTGCAAATTGTCCCAGGAAGACCCCTGTTGTGCCCCATTCTTATTTATTTTTACTGCACTTTGTTTGCCTCAAGGTGCTATTTTATCTCATTTGTGGGGAGAAATTTTGAGGGCTTGGAATTTTCTGACCTACTCCATTGTCTTCCCAGAATCCTCTCTAGCTAATTCTTGGTTGTAATCCAAGCTCCTTTGCCTTCTGGAACATTGTATTTCAAGCCCTGGAATCCTTTAATGTAGAAGCTACTAAATCCTGTGTAATTCTGATGGTGGTTCCATAATATTTAAATTGGTTTTTTTTTTGGCAGCTTGCAATATTTTCTCTTTGGCCTGATAATTCTGGAATTTGGCAATGATATTCCTTGGAGTTTTCATTTTGGGGTCTCTTTTAAGAGGTGATTGGTGGATTCTTTCAATGACTATTTTACCCTCTGGTTCCAGGATGTCAGAGCAGTTTTCCTTGGTAATTTCTTGAAAGGCGCTCTCCAGGCTCTTTTTTTGATCATTGCTTTCAGGTAGACTGGTAATTCTTAAATTATTTCTCCTAGATCTATTTTCCAGGTCAGTTGTTTTTCCAATGAGGTATTTTACATTTTCATCTATTTTTTCATTCTTTTGATTTTGTTTGACTGATTCTTGATGTCTCATAAATTTGTTAGCTTCCACTTCCCCAATTCTAATTTTTGATGAATTGTTTTCTTCAGTTAGCTTTTGTACCTCCTTTTCCATTTGGCCACTTCTTCTTTTTAAGGAGTTGTTTTTTTCAGTGGATTTTTTTCCCCATTTGGCCAGTTGTATTTTTTAAGGAATTGTTTTCTATAGTTATTTTTTGTCTTCCTTTTCCAAGCTGTTGACTCTCTCTTGCATACCTCCTATTTCTTTTTCCAATTTTTCTTTTACCTCTCTTATTTGCCTTTTAAAATCCTTCTTGAGCTCTTCTAAGAAGGCTTTTTGGGCTTGAGACAAGTTCACATTCCCTTTTGAGTTTTCAGATTTGGGTATTTTGACAATGTTGTCCTGTTCTGAGTTTGTGTTTTGATCTTCCCTGTCCCCATAGAAACAATCTGTGGTCAGTATTTGTTTTTGCTTCTTGCTTGTTTTGTTTGCCTATTTTGTGGCTTTAAAAATTGAGCTCCTTTGCTGGAGCACAGGGAGCACTGTCTCAAGCTTCTTTTGCTGAGGTTCAGGAGCCTTGTCACTAGCTTCATGTCCTGGGGCTTCAGGTGCTAGCTGCTGGAGGCTGTAGGTATCTGGCAGCTTACCTGGTTCTGAGCTTGGGTCCTAGTGGTGGTGTCTGGTATGTGCTGAGGCCAGGTGGGCTTTTTTGTTTCTTAAGGGCTGTGCTAAAGCATAGGAAGTTCCACTGCTAGAGGACACCTGCTTGGGGCTGTGCTAGCACATGTGGTGGTTCTCCAAGCTGGAGTCTCCTGGTTCCTTTGCCTGTACGAAAGCACATGAGAAGGTCCTGGTGTTGGCATTTGTCCACTGCTTGGGTCTCAGAATCTCTTGCTGGTTTGTTGAGGTGGAGCCTGCGCCTGGCTTACTGGGATGCCTGCTGTCCTGGACTGCGCATCCCTTTCACCTGAGCAATATGGACCTTATTTGCCAATCTTCTGAGTCTCTTGGATCAAAAGACTGGTCCACCCCTTCTTTCAGCTGGTTCTGCTATTCCCAGATCAGTTCTGGGGTGCTGTTTTATGGGTGTTCGGGGATGAGAATTAGAGAATAACAGTGATCTTCTGTTTTTTTGGGGGGAGGGGAGAGGAACTAAATTATAGTAGTGTGCATAAAAGGGGGGAGAAGAGGAAGAAGAGAGTGGAATATGTGACATACTCTAATCAAGTCATAGGCTTACAATGAAGAGAAAATAACTCCTGTAGTCCCTTTGGAAGAAGAGAACCTACAGAAGAATGGGCAAGGAGGCAGAGGGAGGTTTTGGAAAAAAAGAAAAAATTGTTGGAGTGGTAGTAGGTGGTTCCATTGATGAATGTTCCTGTGGGAATAGAAAGGAATTCTAAAAATGGAGATGGGGACCTTGCAATGAGTATGATCTGCAGAGATTTGGTCCTTAGAAAAACCAGTCATCCTGCCTCAGGAGAAGGTGAATCAGAACTTTTGGGAACAACTGACACCCAGAAGAATGGGAGGGCATAGACCCAGGGAAGAGATTTCAAGGCAAATGGGAAGAAAAATGAACATTTGAGGGCAAATGTCAATAATGAACTGTATAATCAGGGACATAGGAAGATTCTCTGTCACTTGAAGGAATGATATTTCAAAGAGTGAGGCACAGCAGTAGAAAGGACTGAGGGAACCAAGACAATAACAACAAAACTATTTAGAAGAAAAAACCCTGAATTGGTAGCTTAGGAGCTTTAATTTCATGAGGAATATTGAGCCTAAATAAGTATGAGGACCATGAATCAAAGAATAAAATCCTAGAATAAAAAGGCTAAATAAATAATGAAGAAAATGATGGAAAGAAGACCTTTTTAGAAAAAAGGTATGGAATGAAATCTAAAAAAAAATTACCAAAATAATTGAAGAGTAGGAGAAGAAGATTACTTAAGTGAGAAGAAAAAGAGAGGGGAAGAATTAAATAACTAGATAAAAGAAAAAAAGAAATTGATAAGCAAAACTAGGGAAAGGGGTAACAAAATGAAGAGATTAGTATCTTGACAGACAGCTGGTGGGAATAAGATTACCTTAAAATGATTCTAAAATTAACTGAAGAGATAAAGCACTGTGTTCACAAAGGAAGAAGAAAAAAAAATAGCCTAATTTGGGAAAAACTTCAATGTTGGAGACAACTGGAGGAAACAATAAGCCTAATTCTCATAACTTTTAATATGAATGGATCAAATAATCCTATAAAACAAAAAAGAGTGAAAGATTGGATATGAAACAAAATTCCACAATCCAATGTTTACAAAAAACAGATTTTAAAAATCCCTTTAAGTTTTAGTCCTTCCTTCGAGTGTCTTTTATTATTTATAGCTTTTTTTTTTTCTGTTATGGTTACTTAAGGTTACAGTTAAAATTTTTCTTTTGCATTTCTTATGAGGTTACTTGTTATGCCCTAGGAAATGAACAGTTTTTGTAATTGTTCCATGCACAGCTGAGAAACATGTAAAAATGTGTATGCTTTTTGACTCCCACTTAATGGGAATCAGAAAATCAGCTAGATGACTGAATGGAGAGAGTGCTAGGCTAGGAGTCAGAAAGACCTGAGTTCAAATTTGGTCTCAGACACTCACTGTGACTCTGGGCAAGTCATTTAATCTTTGTTTGCCTCAGTTTCCTCATATTTAAACTTCCCAGGGTTGTTTTGGTGGATCAAATGAAATAATACTTGTAAAGTGCTTAGCTCTAGTCTGGCATGTTAAATGTTAACTACTACTATTACTAGTGACCACCAGAGATCTGTTATAACTAATTCATATAAAATTCTGTTCAGGTCCCTAACTTCTTTCTTATTTATCTTTTTGTTGGAAGACAGTGAAATTTTGAAGAGACATTTGCCTCTCCCTTGTTAGAAGATAATCAGTTTATATAGTCCCTTCTAATTATCAGACTATATTTCTATTTTCTTTTTATTGGGAATCTTTGAATGTTCTCTATTTTATTAAAATTCACTTTTTTCAGTATACAATTATACTTTTCCAGATCACTTGTTTTTCTTATGAGATATTTTACATTCTCTTCTATTTTTTCCTTCATATTTTGTTTTATTATTTCTTGGTCCCTTATAACTTTATTGGCTTCCCCTTGTCCAGTTCTGATTTTGAAGGAGTCATTATCTTCCTTAAGATTTTGGATCTTCTTTTCTAATTGGTTGACTTTCTTTTCATAATCTTCTTGTTTTTCTTGGATTTTTTTTTTTAGTTTTTCCTCAATCTCATATTATTTTTAAAATCTCTTAGGTTCTATGAATTAATTTTGGGCAAGTAACCATTTGACAGTACTCTTTGGAGTAGAAGACAGTTTCTTTGCTTCAATATCCTCCTCTGAGGATAGACCTCAATCTTCTCTATTGCTATAGTAACTCTCTATGGTTGGAGTCTTTCTTCTTTGCCTCTGCATTTTTTAAAAAAAAAAAATTTGTAGTAGCTTAGTTTTTGTAATCATCTCTAGTTGTGGGGTATGGATGGTTGTGCCTCTGGTCTCAAATTCTCCTTCAGTTCTCTCCTCTGGCCTGGAACCTAAACTGAGACCTCCAGTCTCTTGTAAGTGCCCATATCCCTCAGCCGGAAGCATCCCCACTCCACTGCTTTTGCACTCACTGGGTATGCGCCGGTTCCTTCTCACCCCTGCCCACATCCCCGCAGCACAGTTGGGTCTGGTTTTCCTTGTCAGCAGATATTCCCTTGATCTTCCCAGGTTCAGACACCCAACTCCCCTCACTCTCCCAGGGGTAAAAAATGTTCCTGCAGCAGGAGCCAGGCAGCCTTCCAACTTATCTAAGCCCAGGGCTTGCTGATGGTTGTTTAAGGGAATCCAGGACCTAACCTGGAGGTGTTTACTCTTCACCAGGAGGAAATCTCATCCTGGGATTTTTTTTTCCACATCTCCTATCGTCCCAGGAGGAACCCTTTTCTACCCCTACTCTTATTTTTTTTCCTGCTCTATATTTGCCCTGAGGTACTGTTTCAGTCTCTTTTGTGGGGAAAAGTCTTGAGAACTTGGAATTTTCTGCCTCTTCTGCCATCTTCCCAGAATCCTCCCCTCTTTAATTTCTTATAGCCCATTGTAGATGCTTGCCTTAGTCAAGAGTTTGTCTCCTTCTTCCACTGTTAGCAAGTGTGGACTAACTTTGATTGTAGCCTTGACAGCCCTGTAATCCTTAAGCAGAGATTATGCTGATTTCGGACCTCTTTGAGGGTTTCTCAATACTGGCTACCTGGCCTTTGAATCTCTTAATTTAATGAGAGAGTACCCTACCATGAGCTGTAGTTGTCTCCTGCTCTGGCTCTGACAGGATATTGGAACTAGCTTGCTTCATGCCTCTAGGAGGGCCTCAGGTCTGTACATATTGCTCCTGGTCAAGCTGTCAAGTCTTTTCAGTCTCCACATTGATCTTCTGAGATCCAGAATTATTCTATGCTGAAGCTATGGCAGTCCAGGAACAAGTTTGCTCTATCTTGAGACTTCATTTATTGGTTGTTATTTGGTTTATTGGTTAGATTTACTGTCCCCATTTAAAGCATCTTAGGATTCTGTCCCCCTTCTGGCCTAAGCCCTATACTGGATGAAAGATCTTACTGGTGATTTCCATTGGTTGTACTGATCTTTACTTTATCTGCTGGTCTTTAAAATCTTTGATGGAATATTTGTCAGGAAATTTGGGCTCAACTAGGATCTTTCATGTTGTGAGAGAAATGATTATTCCTCTATTGTATTTAATAACTAATTATTGAATTAGGACCAATATTTACCCCCTTTTGTTCCTCATCCAGAAAATCAACCACTATGTGAAATCTTATTCAAAGACTTACCCAGCTGTGAAGGCTGTGATCTAATCAAAGACAGTAAGAAATTCTAAGTTCAGTTGAATGGGTAGATGCCTACTCATTGTGTACCCTTAGGCCTGAGAAAATGTGGATTCTCCCTTCTGTCAGATGGATGATATTGATAAATCTCTTTGACCAAGATTTAGGTGCTCAGTGTCATGTACGCTAAGACCCTTATTGGAATAGGCCCACCTCTCATTATAATATTCATTCTCTCATAAGAGTTGATTGCCACCCTCAGGAACACCCACTCTTCCAAGGGCATATAATTGTTAAGTGGTTTCCATGAGGGGTCTTTTGCACTTTAGAGTGCCATTGACCCATTTTATTAGTAATATACTAACATTATTAATAAATGATTAATTATCCAGAAATTATGTTTCTTGAACTTTTTAAATGTCACAGTTTCCATCTTAACTGGAAGTGCAGGAAACTTATTTTTCCTGAGTGTAAATTTTTACCCCGCTCCTTCTTATATTAGTTAATCTAGACCTGGTCCTCTTTAACAACTTTACTTCCTTGCTTGCTCTTCTAGTTAGTGATTGCCTTAATAGTTAATCATTCATTAGTGTAATGTCTGTGTATTAACTGAGAGATGAGGACAGATATAAGAGGTGTAAAAACAGAAATAACAAGATTTGGCAACTAATATTTGGAGTGACTGAGAATGAGGACTTGAGAATGAAACCAGTATTGGGAGTCCAGCTGACAAGGAGAATGGTGATACTTTTACATTTTAGGAAGATTAAGAGAGACGTGGATACATTCCTGTCCCTGATTAGTTTATATTCTCTGTGTACCCCTACAGTTTTCCTACAGAAGTTGTAAGTGGACTGATTAGCTATAAAGGACAACATATCCTGAGAGGAACAGGATTTTTCGTAAAGAATGTTTCTGAGCATATACTTAGATATGTTTTTTCTGTCATTAAAAATGGTTATTTATATATTTTTAGTTTTCAACATTCAGTTCCATAAGATTTTGAGTTTCAATTTTTCCCCCTTGCCTCCAATCCCCAGGTCAGCATGCAATTTGATATAGGCTATACATGTGCAATCATATTAAACATATTTCCACATTAGTCATGTTGTGAAAGAAGAATTAGAACAAAAGGGAAAAACCATGAGAAAGAAAAAAAAAATAAAAAGAGAAAATAGTATGCTTTGATCTACATTCAGATTTCATAGTTCTTTCTCTGGATGTGGATAGCATTTTCCATCATGAGTCTTAGATCTTTGCAATGCTGAGAAGAGCCAAGTCTATCAAAGTTAGTCATTGCATAGTGTTGCTATTACTGTGTACAGTGTTCTCCTGGCTCTGCTCACTTCATTCAACATCAGTTCATGTAAGTCTTTCCATGTTTTTTTGAAGTCTGCCTGCTCACCATTTCTTATGGAACAATAGTATTCCATTACATTCCTGTACCACAATTAGTTCAACCATTCCCCAATTGATGGTCATCCCCTCAATTTCCACTTCTTTGCTGCCACAAAAAGAGCTGCTGTATTTTTGTACATGTAGGTCCTTTTCTCTTTTTTATGATCTCTTTGGGATATCAACCTAGAAGTGGTTTTTCTGGATCAAGGGGTATGCAGTTTTATAGCCCTTTGAGCATAGTTCCAAAGTGCTCTCCAGAATGGTTGGATCAGTTCACAACTCCACCAACATTGCATTAGTGTTCCAAATTTCCCACATCTTCTCCAATATTTATCATTTTCCTGTTTTGTCATATTAGCCAATCTAATAGACGTGAGGCGAGTTGTTTTAATTTGCATTTCTCTAATCAATAGCAACTTAGAGCTTTAATTTCTTTATCTGAAAACTGCCTGTTCATATCCTTTGTTTTCTGTCATTTCTTGAAAAGATCCTCTG
>JAQQSZ010013126.1:0-11834 GCA_028646595.1 Phalanger gymnotis | reverse complement strand
CCCACAGGAAAGAAGGAGGAAGAAGATAAAAAAAAAAGGGGGGGACGATGGAAGGGAGGGCAGATGGGGATGAGGATAATCAAAAGCAAACACTTTTGAAAAGGGACAGGGTCAAGGGAGAAAATTCAATAAAGGGGGATAGGTTAGGAAGAAGCAAAATATAGTTAGTCTTTCACAACATGAGTATTGTGGAAGGGTTATACATAATGATACGCATGTGGCTCATGTTGAATTGCTTGACTTCTTGGGGAGGGTGGATGGGAAGGGAAGAGGGGAGGGGGTTTGGAACTCAAGGTTTTAAAAAATAGATGTTCAAAAGTAAAAATTTTTTTTTTCATGCAACTGGAAAGTGGGATGCACAGGCAATGGGGCGTGGAGATTTATCTTGCCCTACAAGAAAGTAGGGGAAAGGAGGATGGGAGGGGAATGGGGGGACGGAGGGGAGGGCAGACTGGGGAACAGGGCAACCAGAGTGTACGCCATCTTGGAGTGGGGGGGTGGAAATGGGGAGAAAATCTGTAATTCAAACGCATGTGAAAATCAATGCTGAAAACTAAACATATTAAAAATAAATTTAAATTTAAAGAAAAAAAAAGCAAAAGGAAAAAAAAAGAATAAGAATATAGCATTAATTCCTTCAATAAACATGTATTACCTAAATCTAAGTGCTAAGTGTTAGGTAAGATACAAATATTTATCTGCCTTTTCATTAATAAGCCATCAATCTAGAATCAGAGTATCTTCTGCATAGAAAACAAAGTACTATGACTATAAGCAGAAGGAATTAGAATAAAAATTAAATTGAGTTTTCAATATATCAATTGAATGAGATTAACAAAGCTTCAGTGATTTGCTAGTTATCTGAAACTGTATCTTTCAATAAGTCGTCCTTAGGCTAGGCATAAATTTTAAAATTGAAATCCTCAAATGTACACAGAATAATAGCAGTAGTGGGGGAAAAACACATATTTAAAAATAAGCCATTATTAGAACAGATAATATGGAAATACCATTTTTATGAAAACATGGCATTTTAAATTCTAGTGCCCTAGAAAGCTTGTCATGTCCATTTGTTTTCATGCAGAAAGGGGACTAAATTTTCTTTAAAATTTTCCAAACACAGACTCCAAACTAGTTCAATTCCATTTAACTGATATTTATTGAGTGCCTACTATGTGTTGG
Source organism: Phalanger gymnotis (assembly GCA_028646595.1). NCBI lineage: Eukaryota > Metazoa > Chordata > Mammalia > Diprotodontia > Phalangeridae > Phalanger > Phalanger gymnotis. The sequence goes on along the minus strand of JAQQSZ010013126.1, from coordinate 10,652 downwards.
GATTGTGTAAAAGCCCTGAGAGACACATAGATAGATACAATTCCATTCTTGTCCTGAGCATGTCACCATATTGAGGAAATTAAAGCAGCTGCAATATGGATCATGTTCCCAGGCAATGCACCAGCCCTCCCCTACCCCAGGTTGCAGGTAGCAAAAGGGAAGCAGAAATTAAGGACTAGCATTTTGTTAGAGTGGATTATTCTCCTTTCAGGTTATTCAGAGTCAGTAAGATAACAGGGCTGTATTAAGCTCCTATGAAGTGCTAGGAACTATGCTAATGTGTTTGTCCTTCCTTTTCCAAGAGGAACATGGCATTAGGGAAATGATGACAGGACTTGCAGTTGACTTTGCTTTGGGTGAGGGAGGGCCATGCAAGGTCACCAGCCTCACCCTCTCCTCCAGAGCCATCTGGATCCGGTAACCAGATATATTCATCAGGATGACTGGAGATGGCCCAAGATGCAATGGGGGACCTAGCCCATTTAAGCTAAGGCCTTTTTGGGTACTCACATAGAGTGAGGTAATGCCCATTCAGAGAACAAGACTCTTTAAGAAGTGAATCAAGGGATGGCTCCTTTAATTAGAAAAAGAAAGAGGAAAAAATGCTAATGAGTGGAGATGCCAAAGGTGGGATGGGAGAAATGAGCCCTGCCCACAAAGATTTCATAATTTAATGAGACATTTCCTGTTCTCTTGAATAGTCCAATGATGCAGGATACTGAGTTTGTGAGCCTTGGACCAGTCATTTGATCTCACTAATCATCAGGATCCTCCTCTGCAAAATGAGGGAGTTGGATTTAAGTATCTATAAGGTCCCTCATAGATTTAATTAGATCTGTGATCTTATGATTTAGATACAAGAAATGTTATGTAATGGAGGAAATAAATATAATGGAGAAATTATTTTGCAAGTATATAAAAAATGAAATAACACATGATAAATGTATAATAATCACAGTATCCTGTGAGGACTAGGTAAATAAGAGAGGTCTGATACAGTTAGTGGTAAGTGAACTTGATTAGATTAAACTGGGCAAGACCTCACTAAGCACAATGAAATGAGGAAAAGGCAATCATAGTGTAACAACAATGTTGCTTGCAGCTGCTGTGGGGGTATAAGACCAATAACACCAGCACGCAGGAGGGCTGCTAGCACAGGCTCTTTGATTGATCTGTTTTTCTAAGGAAAGCAGATCTCACCTTAATATCACTTTAATTAAACATACATATATCATTCATTTAGTTCAGGGGAAAGTCAGCATCTTGAACTTCGGAGCAAATACAAACAGAAAATACAAACGGATCAATAGACAGACTTTGTCTGATCAAGACATCACATACATAGTTACCAAAGAAGCACCAGGGTCAGAGGGAGGAAGGAGGCCTTTCCTTGCTGTAAGCAGGTCATCAAAGACTCCCAATTCAATCAAAGATTCCTTGCCATAACATTTGGAAAGCAAAACTCATCAAAGGTGCTTGATTACTTCAGCATTCCAAAAGAGAAAACAGTAAAAGAAGTCACACTTGAATTACCATAACACATAGGCTTATAGATTTAAAGATACAAAGGACCTTAGGGGGTCAAATCTAACTCTCTCCTTTTGAAGATGAAAAAATTGAGTAGAGAGTGTTTAAATAATTTACCCAGAGTCATACAGTTAATAGTTGCCTGATGGGCTCTGAACACAGGGCTTCATGGCTCCAAGTCCATAGACCTACCCACTATTAACCCAATTCGGTTAAAAAGAACATGGGCAAAGGAACAGGAAAATCAAGTTCAAGATATTGTGGCAGAAGAAGAAATGGTTAAGTCTGGCTAGAGTATAAGTGAGCAGTGTGAGATAATTCTGAAAAATAAAATGCAGCCAGCTGGGAAGGGCTTTCAGTGGCAGACTAAGTATTCAGTTTGGATCTTATTCAGTAGGCATCTATGATACAACAAGGTCCAGATTTGTGTAAATAATGAATCCCTTGAACTGGTTACATGCATTTGAATATGCATTTTTCTAAGCTATAAATGTATGAAATAAGATAATTGGTTCCAGCCCAATGGAAATATGCAGTGCAAATTCAAATGATGTGGCCACTTCAAGAGATTAATTATTTGCATTAATTGGGATCCAGCTGCAATATTTACCACTGTCTCAAAAAAAAAGCCACAAGATATTCTTTCAAATCTCTCCTCTTGAAATCTCTCCTCTTGAAAATCAAGCCCATGTCCAGCCACAGTAGAACACTGCTCAGTTGTACAGAGACTTCTTATCCTCCTACTAAATCTTTTCTTCTTCCATTGGACTCTTCTCTTCAGGTCTTCTAATACAGCCTTAAAGCATTATTTCCTTATACTTTCATAAATTCTTTTTTTTTGCTTCTAGTATTACTGCACAGTGCTCTTTTATTATTTAAGTTGCAGATCCCAAAATAGACATAATATAATAATTGCCTGATAGAGGCCCAGTAAAAGGAGAAGGGAGAAGCTGGTTCTCACAAGACTTACTTCTGTCATAAATCTTATGTCATGCTTATCTTTCCAGTAACTCCATCTAACTACAACATTTATATAGTCAATAGAATTAATGAGAACCCTCCTTACCGGTTAAGGAAAATGAAAGAATTGTAGACATGTTGTTTAGGTCCTGACATGGAAATTAATTGCATAGAAATCTCTCTAGTGTTGTTTAAAAGTAGGTGTAACTGCATAATTGACTATGGCTTGGTTGTGGTTAGTACAATGGAAGAAGTATAGGTTTAGCGTTACAACACACCTGGGTTCAATCCACTTCACTTCTCTGAGGCTGAGTTTCTGTGGCAGCAAAATGAAGGGACTGAAATAGAGGATGACCCTTATATTCCTCCAGCTCTACATCTTTGATCTGACTTTATATGAGTAGATTACTGTTTTTTTATTTGATTGATTTTGTTCAGGCCTGTGATTTCATGACCAAAGGGAGAGAACTCTTGTTGAGGATGCCCCTTGTACCAATGTTGATTGACCAACTGCTTAGCAATTTATATTCTTATCCAAGGTATCACAGCCCTTAGTGTCAGAGGTGAGTCTTACACCCAGATCTTCCTGACTTTGAGGCCCTCTTGACCACAGGAAGGTGCAAGTGTTAGCTCCTTTGTTGGAAATGAATTAGGAGCATTTGGAAATCGGTCTGTGGTAATGGGCAAGAGACACTTAAATTTAAATTTAAAAAGTTCAATTTTAAAAATCAAATTCAAAATTTAGGCTGAGGGCCAATCCTAGGCAAAATTAGAAAGAAGGAGGAATGTTTCTAAACCTGTGGGTCTCTGAACTTATAGATAGGTAGATAGGTAGACAGGCAGATAGATGATAGATAGATAGATAGATAGATAGATAGATAGATAGATAGATAGTCTGACAGATAACCATTTTCCATATAATTAATTTTCTTTGTAATCCTATGTATTTTTTAAGCATTTAAAACATTATTCTAAGAAGGAATTTATAGGTTTCAACAGTTGTCAAAAGGGTCCATGACACCAAAAAAAGGATAAGGATCTCTATTCTAGAGTGAAGGACATTTTATCCAGGGATAAATGATATTTTCCTATTGTATATTGGCTATTAAAGAGGTATGCCATATTGGACAGGTAATATATCATCAGAAAAGCAATCTGGGGTCATTTTCCCTCTATCCTTTACTAGATGAGTGACCACAAATATGTCACATAATATACCTGAGCCTCAGTTTCTTCATCTGCAGTAATAAGGAAGATAATTCATATATGACCCTGTTCACAGAATTGTCATAGGAGTATAATTTAATATTTATATAGCAAATCATTATAGAAATGTTAGTTATTTTTCCTATCTCTCATGCAGGCCTGAGTTGTTCAGACAGGTAGGCATATAGATTTTGGACCAGTATGCTTGATGACCTATGGAAGAGATCTCATAAAGTCATTCTCAGCAATGTTTTAACAACCTATTATGAATTCATGGTTTACTGGTGTAAAGAGTATGATTATTGTATAAGGAATTAATGTAGTAGCTCAAAGGACTATCCACTCTATAGCTAGATTTTCAACTATCTATGACAGGCCAATGAGGGAGATTAAGGCTTGCGGTGGGCAGACCCTATGGCAAAAGGGGCCTCTCATGCTACAGGGAAAGGCATTTTCCCCTCATTATATATGTGGCTATCCCTATGTAAATTCCACAACCTAACTCAGCATGACACAGTGAAGAATAAGGTAAAACCTCAGAGATTTTATCTTCTGAGGTTCTGACTTACAGGCTGAAACATGATAGGACAGGCAAGGAAGTTCACCAGTGCAGGAGAAATCTAGCTGAAATGCTTATGAAGTAGACTACATCCCCTCTTAAGAACAGAACTCTCTCTCCAAATGAACCTTAAGTATTTCCTAAGTGTTGAATCTGAATGGTGAGATATCACTAGTGTATGGGACAGAAAATTCAAATAATGGAAGAGACATCTTTAGGAGAAGCAAAGCGAATTTATTTTACAAATCTCGTGAAATTTGGGTGGTTGCCTCCACTAGGAAACTAGTGAAGGAGGCAAAGAACAAAGGAAATGCAGCACTAGATATACTCTTCCCGCCCACCTCTATCCCTTCTCACCATTGGCTGGGAGGCGAGCTTACGATCTAGGCGGAAAAATACAGAGCCAATCCATACATACTTTTCTTATTTGGCTACTAATGTGGAGATGATATGGCTAAAGAGAAGGAATGAGGAAGGAGAGGGGGACCTTCCTGGAGCAGAAAACAAGCAGCTCACAGGTAGTCCATTATCTCCCTATTTGGTAAAATTCTTGTGCTAGCACTGAGAGAGGGGGAGGGGAAGGGCACCTACTGCTTCAGGCCCTGACTTTCCAGAAGTTAGCTAAGTCACTACAAGGTTAAATTCCAAGCCTCTCCTACTCCTTCAGACATTCCCCATTCCAGAAATATAAGAAGAGAGTAGTCCCTACATTCTTACCCTGTGAAGTCTTCACAAATTATCCTTCTCACTCACTAGGGCTAAGATCAAATATTTGGCCCTGAGGAGACATAAATAAGCATCACTGAGAGTGGGAGAGTGGGGATGGTAAGACACGGAACACAGACATTTGAGAAGTAGTGAATATAGGAGATGGAGAACTGGATTCAAAGTCAGGTAGACCTTACAATTTCAAGTTCCATATGATATATACTGCCTATTACTGTATATACGCAATATGCAGCATATAATATATACTGCACTATTAATTAACCTCTTGGTAACTTCAAGCAACTCTCTTAATTACTCAGAGAACAGTTGGAGATCTACATTGCTAAATGGAAATTCTTTGTTACATTATAAGTGGAAATTCCTGTATTGGTCTGGATCTTCCCTCCTGTCCCCCCAAAATGGAATCATTGAGAGGTAGTAAAGACTGAAAGACGTCTCCAAAGCACAAGAAAAAAAAAGAAAATCTGGCTTTTATGTATATTGTGAAGAAGGTGAGGGAATAAGGTGATAAAGTCTCTGTCATTGTGAAGAAACATCATTATTTACTCTTGAGTAAATCATTTATCTTCCTAGACCTCGGTTTCTTTGTCTATAAAATGAGGGAAATCTAGGAGATGATCTCTAAGGTCCTTTGCATCTTTTAGTCATCAGTCTTTACTCTCATGCAAGTGAAATAACTTTGTAGTTAATGGACTGAAAACAGTATGACGTGATAAATTAAACTGAGCCAGAGAAGTTAGATTTTGAAAGAGGAAAGCTGAGCAGGGCATCTTACCTACACACCAGGTATGAGAAGCTAGTGAAGCTTCAAGGTAGCTGTCCAAAATCCTAGACCTATACCATAGGGAATATTACTAATGGGGTGAGGGGCAAGAATAAAGAGATTTTAGTAAGAAAGAATTTATGCTTGGGAATTAATCATTCATCAATTGCAATGCTAAATGACCCTAGAATTGTCATTGAGAAACAAGCATCATTTCACAAATAATGTTAAACCTAGAACTGGAGGGCAGGGATTCCAATTTCAAAGTCAAGCCACTTCTCTGCATTTCAGTTTGCTCATCTGTAAAATGGCCAGATTTGAGCCCACATTTAAATCCAACCTAAAAATCAATCATTAGATGATAACAAAAGTCCCCTCCACCTCTAAAATCTATGATCCTTTTCCTGAACTTCTTGAAATAGTTTAGCTATCTGTACTGTGTGATCGCACACCCTATATCCATTTAGCTAGAAACATACTGAAAAATTCAGAGTAGCTTCCTATTTACATGTATCATTTTAGGAACAAAACAGCTTTCTTTTCCAAATTTCTTTAAGATGCCCTTCTGGAGATCTAGTGTAAATTAAGAAACATAAAATGCTGAGACTGTTTAATTTTAAATTGCAAAAGAGCTAATTCTAATAATGAAATAACCCCTTACAGCAAGTCTTTGAATCATTAGAGGACTTGCAGATAGTATCTTCTGAATGCAAACAAGATAATCATACAAGTGCATATATCAAGTAGCCCCTTCTCCAAACACTGATGGGCATGCATATTCAACAGAATGCAAATATTGACTTTTCTGACAGCAGCCAGATCAGATTGCTAAAGTGTCTGATGAGAAACTGCAATCACTTTGTGAGGAGTGGCAATGACCTTCAATGGCCTCTCTGGCTAGTATACTGGGGACTTGGCTTTCCAAGTCTGCTAACCTTTAAACAGTTGCCACAATTGGAAGGGGAAAAAAATAGACATCTGGAAAAGGGCAAGTTTCTGTCAGTACACAAAGGGCTTGAAAGAAAGTAAAAAGGCTTCATGTCTCATAATGTTTCTCCAGAGATCCAAGGCAAGAAAATTGCAGGTTGAGATGGACTTCTCAGAAAGGAAAGCTAGAACATGAAAAGAACACTTTATCTGCATAAGCAAAGGAGAGAATAGAAAAGGTCACATAATTGTATGTCCAATGAGAAGCATACTCACAAATGTGCTTGACTATTTACGATTTTAAGAAGTATGTGAAATACCATTAATCTAGATATAATATAACACTGCCATTATAAATATATATGTATAATTTGTCTAAATAATATTTAATATTATTTAATTTGTTTTATGGATTTGGATGCAACCTGGGTCATCTAGTGTCATTGTTCTGCCCCTCCCCCCACATATAAAAGAAATTTAAAACAATAAACATTCTTGCCTATTAGTTAGCTTTTGATCATATCCCATGGAGTGGTATAAGGGAGTGTTGCTATACTATGCCATTAAATTAAACTAAACTAAATTAAATTATCCAGGAAAGAAAATATTTCAGGGACCTTGTACTCAACATTTTAAATTACTTTCTAATTATGGTAATTCCAAAGTAAAAGAAGAAATCTAGCTCTACCCAGGAGGCATTTTTCTTTGATTTGGCTTGAATAGCCCTATTCTTTCAGGAAACAGGAAATGTCTTTTAATTCTGAGCTCAACAATTTTGCCCTAATTTGGTAATCTCATAGACTTTTTGTTTCTGTGTCATTTGAGTTGCTAAAGACTTGAATGAAATGGGTGTGTACTCACAGAAGAGTTTGGTTATTTCACTAAGTACTTTATTCCTACAATTAGGAGTATCTGACTAGGCACTAGTGATCTGTAGTGTCAACTAGTGTGAATAGGAGGCACTTACATACCCAGAGGACAAGCTTGTTGGCTGGGCCACAAGAGTGACTCTTTTTGGTGACTTGAATAATAAAGCCTCTTCCTGAATCCCTTAAAAAAAATAGGTTTTGTTTAATTCCCTGGGTAGTATAGTGTTAATGAAACTATAAACTACTAACTTTCTCAGAGAGAGATTTTAAACTGGAAAAAAGTGGTAGAACTTGGACATTGATTTCATATATATATAAACGTGTGTGTGCATATATGTATTATATATGTGGACACATGGATACATATACAGGTACATTAACATACATATATGTACCTGAATATACGTGTGTATATACATATACCAGTCACAAATAGAGTGAAATAAGCCTGCGTGTTTGCTCCCATGCTTTTCAGCATGACATTTTCAGCCGTGTTGTCAATGATTTCAATGAAGATGAACATGGCATCAGGGTCAGCTACCACACTGATGGTAAATTCTCTGACTTGAAAAGGCTACAAGCCAAGACCAAAGTGGAGAGAATGTCGGTGCATGATTTTCTGTTTGCAGGTGACTATGCACTCAGTGCAGCTTCTGAAGCTGAGATGCAACAATTCTGAGATGCAATTTTCCACTGCTCCTGTTAATTTTGGCCTAACAATTAACACCAAGAAAACACAAGTGTTCCATCGGCCACCCTTACACCATCCATATATAGAATCATCAGTTGCAGCAAATGGAGAGGTGTTGAATTCTGTAAACAAGTTTACTTAACGCGGCAGTGTACTTTCCAGAGATGTACACATTGATAATGAGGTTGACACACACATTGTCAGAGCTAGCTCAGTGTTTGGGAGACTCCAAAGGAAAGTATGAGACAGAAGAGGTGTTAGACTAAATGTCTACAGAGCCATTGTGCTGACCTCATTGTTGTATGCCTGTGAAACCATATTGCTAAGGCAATATTCATAATGGTTGCTATTGTTATGAGTATGCCGGCTGGTTCTGAAACCCAAAATATAACAGACTCTCCATATAGAACGCAGGAGCAAAACATTTATTCAAACACCAGAAAACCAAATCCCCAGACCACTAAGTCTAATCCATCCAAGCTGCAAAGAAGTTAACATACATTATCACAGCAGGGGCCACCGCCATTCCATAGCCTTCCCGGCCCCTGCTAAGGCCTTCCCACAGACAAACACTCTCAAATCCTAGCTGACTTCTTGCCTGAGTCTGCCCTCTCCAACTGTTGTAACTGCTCTGACTAGCTTCCTTCCTGTTTCACCCTTTTCTGTTGCACTCTTTGGTAAGCTTCTCCCACCATGTGACTTAGGCCTCCTGTGACATAAGCAGGTTACATGGGCCTATTAATGGATGGGAAGATCTTCAAATTTCCATTACCGAAACTTGAACAGTATAACAGCACCATACCAGGAAGCTGAATCGCTTGCATTTGAATCATCTTAGAAAGATTCTGAAGATCACCTGGCAGGATAAGATACCAGACACTAAGATCCTTTCTTAAACTAAACTGCCAAGCATTCAAACTCTGCTTCAGAGAGCACACCCCCAATGGGCTGGCCCCAGCGTTCAAATGCAAAACATACACTTGCCAAAAAGACTATTTTATAGAGAACTCACACAGGGCAAGTGTCCACATGGTGGCCAGAAGTGATACAAGAACACTTTCAAAGTCTCTTTTAAGAACTTTGGAATCGATTGTGTGACATGGGAGACATTGGCACAGGATGACTCAGCACGGCATGTGCACATCAGAGAAGGTGCTGTGCTCTATGAGCAATTGAAACAGCTCAAAGGACATGCAGGATGCACAAACTTAGAGAATCCACCCTAAATGTTCACATGGACTATTCGTGCCAGACTTATGGTAAAACATTCTAAGGTCATACTGGTCTGATCAGCCACAGTCAGATGCACTGAAACTTCACTTTAGCATACTGTTGTCATTAAGGTCCTCTTCCAGAATGAAGGACGACAACCAACCAATCAACCATATGCATACATATCTACATATATGTATATAAATACATTAGTGTGTATTGATTTAGATTCACATACACACGTCTGTGTCTCTACAACAGGTCATTTGGAAAAGACTCATATAGAAGAGAAAGAAGACATGGTTGTTCTAGCCCATGTTCTACAATGAACTTTCTGTATAACTCAATTCTCTTATTTTCCCGGGGCCTGTTTTCTTTGCTGTAACATAAAGAAATGGGGCAAGATCATCTCTAATGACCTTTTCACAGTTAGGATTCTATACTTTAAAATATCTGCACACATTATATTCAATGAGTTAATATAAAATAATACTGTGATGCTGTAAGAAATGATGAATGTTATAAATATGGAGAACGATGGAAAAACTTGCTTGAACTGATGCAGAGTAAAGTAAGCAGAACCAGGAACATACTATATGCAATGACTCCAAAAATGTAAACAGAAAGAACAATCACATACTAATTAATAAAGAATGCTATAGAATTACAAAGAAGAAGAGATATGAGAAGATTCCTCCCTCTACTCCTTTGCAAAATTTGGGTGCACATGTTGTCAGATTTAACTGTATGTGTATATTTATATACATGTATGTGTGCATAAAATTAGATTTCCTGATTTTTTCTTTTTTTTTTCTTTTTCTTTTTTTTATTTAATATATTTAGTTTTCAGCATTGATTTTCACAGGAGTTTGAATTACAAATTTTCTCCCCATTTCTACCCCCCCACTCCAAGATGGCTTATATTCTGGTTGCCCTGTTCCCCAGTCAGCCCTCCCTTCTGTCACCCCACTCCCCTCCCATCCCCTTTTCCGTTCCTTTCTTGTAGGGCAAGATAAATTTCTATGCCCCATTGCCTGGGTATCTTATTTTCTAGTTGCATGCTAAAACTTATTTGTTTTTGTTTTTGAACATCTATTTTTTAAAACTTTGAGTTCCAAATTCTCTCCCCTCTTCCCTTCCCACCCACCCTCCCTAAGAAGTCAAGCAATTCAACATGGGCCACACGCATATCATTATGTATAACCCTTC
>JAQQSZ010013125.1:0-11834 GCA_028646595.1 Phalanger gymnotis | reverse complement strand
TTGATAATATCTTGATTTCTCATCAAATCACTAGCTTCCACTTGCTCCAATCTAATTTTGAAGGTAGTATTTTCTTCAGTGGTCTTTTGGACCTCCTTTTCCATTTGGCTAATTCTGCCTTTCAAGGCATTCTTCTCTTCATTGGCTTTTTGGAGCTCTTTTGCCATTTGAGTTAGTCTATTTTTTAAGGTGTTGTTTTCTTCAGTATATTTTTCAGTATTTTTGGGGTCTTGTTTAGCGAGTCATTGACTTGTTTTCATGCTTTTCTCGCATCCTTCTAATTTCTCTTCCCAATTTTTCCTCTACTTCTCTAACTTGCTTTTCCCAATCCTTTTTGAGCTCTCCCGTGGCCTGAGACTAGTTCATGTTTTTCTTGGAGGCTTTTGTTGTAGGCTTTGTTGACTTCTTCTGGCTGTATGTTTTGGTCTTCTTTATCACCAAAGAAAGATTCCAAAGTCTGAGACTGAATCTGGGTGTGTTTTCGATGCCTGGCCATGTTCCCAGCCAACTTACTTGACCCTTGAATTTTTCAGCAGGGTATGACTGCTTGTAGAGTACAGGGTACATTGTTCCAAGCTTGAGGGCATGTGCCATTGATTTCAGAGTTATTTCTATACAGTCAGCTCTGCCACACCAGCACTCCTCCTTTGTCAAGAACCGCCAACCTGGACCTGATGCAAATCTTAAGCAGGTTCTGCACTCCTGCTCTGATCCGCCACTTAATTCCTTCCACCAGGTCGACCTGGGGCTGGAAGCAACTGCAGTTGTAGTTCTGTAGCTGCACCACCCCCGCTCCCCCTTTGATGGTAGCGGAACTGTGAACTCTTTTCACTCTGTCCCCTGCAGCTTTTCCCACTAACCTTCTCTGTTGTCTTTGGTGTTTGTGGGTTGAGAAGTCTGGTAACTGCCACATCGCACTGATTCAGGGCCCTAGAGCCTGTTCTGCCCCAGGCTCCTGGTCTGGTTGGTCCTGCCACAGCCCACACTGGGCTCTGCTCCCCTCCACTCTGTGCATGAAGATAAACCTCATCCAACGACCATCCAGGTCGTCCTGGGCTGGATCCCTGCTTCCCTCTGCTATTTTGTGTGTTCTGCAGTTCTAGAATTTGTTCAGAGCCATTTTTTATTGGTTTTTGGAGGGACCTGGCAGGGAGCTCATGCAAGTCCCTGCTTTCCAGCTGCCATCTTGGCTCTGCCCCTGATTGCCAGGATTTCTAACAAATAGAGAAACTATTAAAGTTGTTTTGAAGGAGGAGATACTTATCTGAACTTCCAACTAAAATCCCATTTTCTGCAAGAAGCCTTTTCTAACCTCTCTAAATTTTAATACCTTTCCCTCTTTTAATTACTTCCTATTAATCTTGTAATAACTTTTTCACACAGTTGTGTTTCTTGCTTTGTCCCTCATTAAATCATGAACTCCTTGAGGGCAAGGACTGTCTTTTGCTTCTCTGTATCCCTAGCATTTAGCATGGTGCTTGGCATATGCTAGGGACTTCATAAATGTTTATTGACTGACTGACTAAAGGGAACAAGGGATTCTAAATTGTGGAAGATCAAGAGAGAGAGAACATTCCAGAATGCCAACACCTACACAAAGGCCTGGAGGTTGGAGTTTTAATGAAATGTATGAGGGAAATGTGTAGAATCATCGTCTAGAATATAGAGCAGAATAGAACAATGTGTAATCCTCTAAGAAATAAAAGTGAGAGTCAGATTTTGAAGGGATTTAAATACCAAAGTTAATTGCTCTTATTTTTTTTTTGCCTAAGGGCAATGAAGAGCCACTGAAGATTCTTAAGCATGAGGGTGATGTGGTCAGACATACTTTATGAATACCATTTTAGTAGCTATATGGTATGAAAAATGATTCTCAGAGCTTCCTCCCCAGCCACCCGCTTCTCTAAAGTTCTTTACAAGGACATTACTGATAATGAGATTGCATGGAGTCTCATCGTGGTCAAACTCCAACCCAGGTATGAATTGACTTACTCTCTTCAGGCTTGGGTAGAGACAGATTCTTCTGTCTAACTATCACAAGACTGGGAGTGGTCTGGTATGGGATATATGTGTGTTTGTGGAAGTGTTCTGATAGAACAAGAGGCAAAATGATGGCAGAGTGATATCAGCCCCTGTTGAAAAGGTATGTAACTGGGCACCCCAAATCTCAAATCTAGCCAGTTCTGGACTGGCCCTTTTAGGGGAGCTCAGTTCTGGACTGTAACTCCCATGCAATGCATGTCAAGACAAATTATTGGGGGAGATCCCTGACCTTTCCCAAAAATTTACCCTACCTTGACTATCTTATCTAGATGCAGTTGTTGCCTCACTCAACTAGAAAACCTTACAAAGAATTTAAATTGAGGTGAATTCATGCCCATTGTGCTCTACTCAGGCAGGTTTGAACAGGAGGGTAGATCATTTATCTAGATTGACCAAGGCTGGTTGTGATTTGAAAGTAAATGACATTTTCTGAGTCAAGGGCCCTAGTTCCTGATTAGAATGGATCCACTTCTTATTATAATATTTATTCTCTCTCCTTATTTGTTAACCCATCAGAGTTGACTGCCACTCTTAGGAACAACCACTGTCTCAAGGACATATAAACTGTGAGCCCACCTCCATGATTGTCTTTGACATTTGAGAGTATCACTGATCCATTTTATTGGTAATATGCTAACATTATTAATAAAATGATCAATTACTCATAAACTGTCTCTTGAACTTTTTAAACATCACAGTTCTGTCACTCTGAAATTGCAGAGCCATAAAGCTAGCTAACAGGATCTGGGACCACAGTAGTTTAATTTAACTCTAACCAAGGGCACATCTAATGTTGTGTCACTCAGACCAAAAAAAAGATCAGGAGCTTGCAAAGTTCATCTCAGAAAAGCAAGATTAGACCTTCCCTTCAATTAGACGACCTAGCGCACAGTAAAAGTTTGTTGGTCCACAGTCTCAGCTACTGATGGGGTCTGGTGAATAGAGGGAAAAAGAGGATGGGAGGTTTAACTAGAAGAAATTGGCTCCCCAAATTCACCATCAGGTCCCTTCTCAACATGGGGACAGGACAAGAGGAGATGATAAGAAAGGAGCGTTCAAACAACAGATCCTCAAATAGATAGAGGAGGAAGTATGTCTCAACATCCCTTAATTTCCCCTTTAATAATTGTGATCCAATGGGTCAAGGGGCAGATAGGGCCAGAGTAATTAGTAACAAGAGAACATAGCCATGATAAAGCAGATAACCTTACCTTTAGCTGTCATTTTGCCCAGGGCTCAGCTAGAGTGGAGGAGAAAGTGGGAGCATTGCCAAACCCCAGGCCTTCCTATCTTTTTGAGTCTTGTGAAGACTGGAGGACAGAGTACTGAGGGGAAGCTCCACCACTTTTCCAATCTTGGGAACAATCCTTCCTCCAATGTCCCTCCTGGTGACATGTTGGGCATGATCCTGGAGGCATAGGTCCTGGGGGCCTCCTCTGGGGGGGCACCCTGGAGAGGCACTCCTTGGACCAGTGACCCTCCTTGTGGCATTGAAAGCAGGTTTCCCCACTGCCCAAGTCTCCAGGCTTCCTACAAGGGGGCACCCTGGAGAGGCACTCCTTAGGTCTTTTCCTGGCCATGGTAGCAGTCAAGAATTGAACATGTTTTCTATCTATAGCTCTTTCTCTGCATTGTCTTTCCTCTGTTACAACTATGTCTGTGTTGTCAAAGACTCCAAAATCTGTCTCCAGTAGTTGGGCCTGAGGTGTTTGGAGTCCCATTGCCAGTTTCTGCAGTTTCCTCCTAATATCTGGGGAAGATTGATTAATGAAATACATGCTAAGGATTGCCACATTTTAGACAGAATCAGGATCCAAATTCATATATTCCTTTCGTTGTTCTTTTTTTTTTTTTGGAGGGGGGAAGGCAGGGCAATTAGGGTTAAGTGACTTGCCCAAGGTCACACAACTGCTTAGTGTGTCAAGTGTCTGAGGTCACATTTGAACTCAGGTTTTCCTGACTCCAAGGCCAGTGCTCGTATATTTCTTAATAGCTTCTATTAGCTAGTTTTGGAAAAGGGTAGGGTAATTTCCCTAATTTTTTTAAAATTTATTTGCTTTTGGAATGTATACTTAGGCCTTCAAACAGGCAAATTACCATATGGTCCCTCTTTCCCCTATCTTTACTATTTTTATAATCTCATCCTGGGTCACTGGTGGGAGCAGTAGCTATTCCTAGGGGATGGTTTGTGGGGTCATTGTTAGCTAAACAATACCCAAATTTTGGGGCTTGTTCCCAAATTCTCCTCTTCTCCTTAGTGGTACAACAGGTGGAGAAGAGGATATGCAAATCATCCCAAGAAAGTTCCAAATGTAGGGACAGATCCTTAAAACCCTCAGTAAACTTAGTAGGGTCTTCCAAATATTTCCCAAGTTTCTCTTTTTGTTCCACTGGGCAAGGCCGGCACTTCCTTCAGGGTAAAAAGCCTTGAAGGATCACTGCTAGGAACAGGGGTTTGGGGAGGGAGATAGGAAGTCCTACTTCTTGTGAGGGAGGGGCTAGGGAATGCCTGCTGATCTGTACTGGACTGCAAGACTGGGGCATCTGGTTGGCAAGGGAAAAGATCAACTGGTATCTGAGGAGGGGTACCGGTCAGAGGGGGAACAGGTCAGAACCTGAGAAGGGGTCTCTTCAGGGAGAGGGGCTGAATGGGGAGATGCTTCAATGAGCCCAGTGGCTGGGACTTGAGTGGGAGTGGTTAAGGGGGGGAAGGGCTGAAGCCCTGGGGGCCATAAGAAGGGGGACATCCAAAATGTCTTGTTGACCCCCATTACCCCTATGTGTGGTGGCTCTAGCTATGAGCATCTTACAAACTTTTCTTAGGACAGGGTTCCTAGAGAGCTTAATGAAGGCCATCACATAGGCAACTTCTATCCATTTTCCTTCTCTGTGACAGTATAATTCTAACTGCAAGAGATTCTAACTGTTTTAAAGTCTCAAAACTGCGCCACTCTTTGTGGACCTCTAGGTGTTACTGAGACCAAACAGTGTTGCAAAAGAACACCAGCTTTTTCTTTTTAAGTTCTTTAGAGAAACTAAATTTTTCCCAATTTTGTAAAAGACAACTCAAAGGTGAACTTTTGGGAATTAAAAAGGATTGACCCATTATAGGCCTTGGGGGCTGGAAGTTCCTTCCTCCATAAAGGAGAATGTAGGAGCAAGCATCGAAAAAGAAACAAAACAAGACCAAAAAACCACAGAAAGGTACCTGAAGTTTTCCCAATTCCCTAGCACTGAGAGAATTGAAAGAATAGGGCATATACTTCTGGATGGGGCATTTGTCCTTGCGGTGCATGCTTTGGAAGCTGTGCCCATTAATTAAGGTGGGACATTTTTACTCTTTTTTGGAGCACTTATTTAATCAAGTGCCCTTGATGAATCCGGCCTTTGTTTCTTTGATTAAATTAGAAGTCTTTGATGACCTCCTTGCCTCAAGGGAAAGCCTGGTTTGCATGGGTTTGAGTAACATGTTAGAGATGCCAGAGGTTTTTAGGTCACATGTATTTGAGTTCCATGTTTGTGACACTTTTTGGTCGTATGGGTTTGTGTCACACATTGTGACATCTTTTGGCCCTGAAGATATATAAATTCAGAGGTTGGCCTTCTACCTTGGTGTAGTAGGAAGGCCGAATTTATGATCTCAAATACAATCATATATATATATATTTGAATGGTTTGAAATCGCAAGGTATGAGAGATTCTCTAAGTAGATAGCATCAAAACATTTATTTAGGGCCCACAGTGACAGATTCACGAACCAGCCTCCCCATTCCAATATTGTGATCACAAGCCTCCAGGCCCAATAGGCCCGCCTCACAAGAGTAGCCAGGAGGCCACAGAAAAACAAGATGGCATAAATCATGTTCGCTGGCCTCAAGTCCTTGCTCGAACTCCTGGGTCCACACACGGGTCGGCTCTGCTTCCGCAGCTAAGCAGGGGGAGCTGTCTCCTGCCTTGCCTCTCCTTGCAGCCAAGCCTCTGGCATTCTCAAGCCCCGCCTCAACGACCAGAGACTAGAGATCATTGGTTCCCGAGCTGGCCCCTCTTAAGTCATTAATCTATGCCCACACAGGTTTCACACCTGATAGGGCTTTGGGCCTGGGGCCTAGCACTTAACAGCTGAAAGTACTTTCAAGGTAAACAAAAGCCAAAACTCCTGAAGTGCCTTTCACTCAAAGTAAACAAAATAAACAAAAGCCAAACTGCTCAAGGGCACCTGTTAAACTAAGCCCATTTTGACTTACTGGCACACTTGGGGCTCTCAGTCACTGGAAGAGTGGCATGGGACTCTGGGCAGGCATTTTAAGAGCCCCCAGCTTGTAAACCCAGATGCTAATGCTTCCCTGGTAACTATGAATTGTGATCTGTTCTGTGTATATTGTATATGTGTGTAACCTGTTTGTATTTGCTCTGAAGTTCAGGTTGCTTGCTTTCCCTCCTGAACTAAGTGAGTTTATACACACACACACACACACACACACACACACACACACACACACACACATATATATAATGTCGTATTAAAGTAAGATTGTTAACCCATTGAAGTTATTTTCCTTAGTAAAGCAGATCAAAGAAATTGTGTTAGCAGCCTCCTGTGTGCTGGTTGTTGTTGGTTTTACATAACCAAAGTAGCTACTAGACAGATTGTTGTTACAAGGTGCATGGCCTCCAACATAACCGCTGTACATGAACCACCTGAGAGCATCAGGCTGAGTATGGGACAGCCTCTGAGCTGTCTGACATACAGGGACCTGAGAGGTGAGTCCTGAAAAACACCTCCAAGATACTTAGAGAGCAAGAAGAGGATAGGGAGAGGGGGAGGCTTACATACCTTCCAGTCCTGGATGGAAAAGAACTTGAGATTAGCAGGTTTTCCTGGTCTCAGGGAACCAAAATGATGAGGTCAGAGGACCATATTTTTAGGGATGCTAAAGACCTCAAAATACTGACACCGCTGGGTTCTGCTTGAATGAATTTGACCCAAGCCTTCTCAGCCAAAGGAAAACAAAGTTTATTACAGATATTACAGTTTCACTATAATGGGTAGTCTTATGAAATCTTACCATTTGTGACGCTTGTTTTCATAAACAGGTCAGATTCAATCTATTGAGCTAGATTGCATATGAGTACCTTCTTGGAGGTTAAATGAGACTTATATACAGAAAGGTTACGGGAGGGATCTAGGGGGTGGTTCTGGGGTGATATGAGGAGGAGTTTAAGGAGGGTTTTGAAGAAGAGTCTAAGGAGGATCTTAATGGATCTGGGGCAAGGTCAGACTCCAGGAAACAAGAGAATGGAATTAAGGTTGGGTAGTAGCTGAAGGCTACCTGGAGATAATAGATTTGGGAACAGATATTTAGATAGGATCAAGGTCGGGAATTGGCCAGAAGGCAATCTGGAGTTAATGGAATTCAATGAAAGGCTAGGCTAGGCTATTTGGCATAAAATGCCAGATCAAGTGGGAAGATTCTGGGTGCTGTTCAAGGGGGTTCCCACAGTCTAATCCCCATCACCACAACTGAGGTCTTTGGTGAACCTAGTATTTGATGTGGATACAAATGGTGCCCATTGGGTTAAAAGAATATTAAGGGCTGCTTTTCCAGTACTTTTTGAAGACCCTCCTGAGGGTGCTTGTGGCTCATTTTGTAACTTGAGGGCATCCTAAAGTCTTGATACCTTGAAATACCATAAAATTCTTCCTTAACCTGCACCAAAAGAATTGGTTTTGTCTCCCTTATCCTGCATTCCCCCTGTCCCTCAATCTTTAACCTGTGTCCCCTTGCTCTGTCTTTAATTCATTAAATCATAAAGAATCCCCTTTCTCTCCCTCATCCTATGTCATAAAATCCCTTCTTGTCTTTTCCTTAATCTTTAACCCCCATAAAAAATCTAAACTACATCATCATTCTGAAACCTCTACATAAACCTGGTTCCCCCAAATAGCAGGGCCTTTCATTAGTTTCTCACTAACAAGGCTCCTGTATCTTTCATGTAATAAAGTTCCCATTGGCTTCAGACAATGTTAAAGTGATCTCTTTCACACTAGAACCACTCTGCCAAATCTGACCTCAACAGTATTCAATACCTATAAAAGGTAGTCAGGATGATACAGAGAATACAGATCACTACCCTATAAGGCCCTGACATTAATTTCAGAAGTTGATAGAGCCTGGGCTTAACATGAAATTTCAATTTGGAAAATAAAGCTTAAAGAATGAGTAAACAGGGGCAGCTAGGTGGTGGGTGCAGTGACTAGAGCATTGGCCCTGGAGTCAGGAGGACCTGAGTTCAAATCCGGCCTGAGACACTTGACACGTGTACTAGCTGTGTGACCTTTGGCAAGTCACTTAACCCCAATTGCCTTGCCAAAAAGCGGAAAAAAAAGAATGAGTAAACCAAACTACAACCGTAGTTCAGGTCCTAATCCCTTCTTTAATGTACATTTGTCATAGTTTCCTAATTAATCTTTGTGATTGCAAGTCCCTCTCCAACTGATTCTCAATAGAATTGCCTGAGCAATCTTCCTAAGGCAAAAGTCTGATCTTGCCATTGTCTTGCTCATAAAAAATTCTGTGGCTTCCTTTAACCTGTATGAAAAAAAAATTGTCGTTTAAATTATCTCTACAATTCAACTCCTACCTGCCTTTCCAAACCTTTTTCTATATTACTTCCCTTCACAATTTACACATCCCAACCAAATTTATTAAGCTGATCCTTTAATGTTAAGTATTCCATCTCTTGCTTCTCTTCACTTATATAAGTAACCATAGGGTTACTTGAATGCACACTCCTCACCTTTTCCTCTCAGAGTCTTTATCTTGCTTAAAGGTGTCACTTCCTCTTGAAAAGCTTCCCTGATTCACCAATCTCAGCTGTTTCTGTTCTCTTCTTCCCCAAATTATCTTGTATTTACTTATCTGGATTCATATAGTTAGGTAATTTCTTTGAATGCAGGAACAATGATGTTTCTTTCTTTGTACTCTCAATGCTTGGCATCCTCAGACATGCTTTGCACATAATAGCCACTTAAATGTTTTTTTTTTCAATTGAATTGAACCTGTGTGTCATAATCTCACTTGGCCACTAATTAGCTGAGAGAAGTTGGGCACATCACTTAATCTTCCTGAAGCCCAGTTTCTTTATTTTTAAAATCACAGGAAAGTTGTAAAGGCTTTCAGCTATCCTCTCTAAAATCTGATGATAGACAAAGTTGCATTTCTATCTTACCATTCCAATAGGACACAACAAAATGTTTATTAATACTTATGATATTTTTCTTTTTCATTTTCTTTGTGGTACTTAAAAGCCTACAGACCAAACAATTTTCCTGCTCTTTTTTCTCTGTTAGGCCTTCCTATAAATAGAAGTTCAACGTAGTTATTCAGAATCAGTAATGCTACTTGTATTGATAATGAATAGCCTCACTAAACTACTGAATTGAATTATAAAATAATTAGACTGACTGTATTAGAAATAAGCTTTTCTATTGGAGTATACCATGAGTAGTTCCCGTATCTACCCTCTAACCCTTTGCCACTACCTGGTATACTGAGGATTGTTCTTCAGATGGCAACACTAGGTATTAGGGAAAAGCATAGAAAGGAAATCTCTGTTTCTATGTTGATGTTAATGAATAGAGAGGTTGCTAACTCCAAAACAAGGAGTTGTAACCATGGGTACAAGAGGTTCTAGGCATTTGAAGGGGACAGGTTCTAGAAACAATCTGCAAGTACCCAAAGCATAGTGAGGTATGTTCAGAACTGATTCTTTGCAGACCTGAAGGACATTGTTTAATGAATATAAGGTTGACTAGGAGCAGTGAGTTCTTTATTGGAGTGCAAAATGGCTCTGCTTTTAGATTTGGGACAGGGGTAGTTTTTTCTTTTCTTTTTATCTCCAGTGCTAAGTAAGTGCCTGACACATAGTAAGCCTTAATAAATGCTTATTAATTCATTTGTTGACTAACTTGTTTATACCATTCTATTCAACATTTTATTTTATCTAATGACTTGATTGGAAGCATACATGGCTTGTTTATCAAATTCGTAGATAATATGAAGGTAGGAGAGAAAACTAATATGTTAGATAATAGAAATGGATTAAACTAATATCTCAATAGGTTAGAACAGCCAAAGCTGATAAAATGTGATTTAACAAATACAATTGTAAAAAACATGTGTTTAAGTTTGAAAATTTCACAAACATGGAATGGGGGAAAATGCTAGTAGAAAGCAATTCATGTGAAAAATGACTCTGATTCCAGTGAACTGCAAGTGACTTACGTGTTTCCTTTTAGTGGATATCTTGTTTTGGATATTGTAGGTTAGATTCCTGACCCATTATAGATTGTGCTAGATGATATCTGAGATCCCTTCCAATGCTGAACATGTGATTAAAGATTGAGAGGGAGGAATTAAGTTGGAGCCAAAAAGGTGAGAGTCCAGAGAGCATGTGCATCTGACATTAGTAGTAAATTTCAGGCTTTACTCTGGAATTCTCTACCATGCTACCATACTGAAACTCATGCCAACCCTGGAGTCCACACACTGGGAGTACCCTCTGCCCCTGTGATTTCTCCCTCTGATTAGATGTCTCCTCCAAGAACCTCCATTTAAGGAGAGAAGTCAGGCCAGCCAAGTCACATTCCACCCCAAGCAACTTTCTATACTTTCTGTATCCCTGATACCTTTGTCTCTTCCCCATCCACTTTTCATCCCTTTTTTTGGTATAGTCTTCTTCCCCCACCCCCATTAGAATGTAAGTTCCATGAGGGTAAGAGCTGTCTTTCTACTTGTATTTGTATTCTCAGCACTTAGCATAGTTCCTGGCACATGGCAGCAATTAATTAAAATGTTTGTTGTTTGGTTGCACTACTTGTGGTCTCCTGTAACTCTTTCACCGCTCTTTAGTTCTTAACCCCATCAAAAGTATGTTGATATGAGGAAAAATGTAGTGTAGCAGGAAGATCACCTTAGAAATACTCAGCCATGGGGGCGGAGACAAGATGGCAACTGGAAAGCAGTAACTGGCGTGAGCTCCCCACCAAGTCCCTCCAAAAACCTATAAAAAATGGCTCTGAATCCATTCTAGAACTGCAGAACCCACAAAGTGGCAGAGGGAAGCAGAGCTCCAGCCCAGGACAGCCTGGATGGTCTCAGGGTAAGGTCTGTCCCACATGGAACTCCCAGCTCCCAGCTGAGGGGAGCTTCCGGAGCTGAGCCAAGCAGAGCCCAGCGGGCGTGGTGCAGCACAGACCGCAGACCGCGGACCGACGAGACCAGGAGTGGAGCGGAGAGTGCCCTAGCATCCTGAATTACTGAGTTGTGGCATGTACTAGACCTCACAACCCACAAACAGCAAGGACAACAGAGAAGGTTAGTGGGAAAAGCTGCGGGAAGGGACAGAGTTTGCGGAGGTGGGGCAGCTTTAGAAATACAGCTGCAGTTGCTTCTGGCCCCAAGCCCACCTGGTGGGAGGAATTAAGTGGCTGATTAGAGCAGGAGTGAAGAGCCTGCTGAAGATTTAAGCCCAGTCCGGGTAGGGGGCTCTTGGGGAAGGAGGAGTGCTGGTGAGGCAGCGCATCCACCCAAGCATGGAACATAGAACTCTTTAGTCATACCCCATTGAAAAACTCAAGGGTTAAGTAAGTTGGCTGAGAACATGTCCAGGCGGTGAAAACACACCCAGATTCAGTCTCAGACTCTGGAATCCTTCTTTGGTGACAAAGAAGACCAAAACATACAGTCAGAAGGAGGTAACAAAGTCATAGAGCCTACAACAAAAACCTC
>JAQQSZ010013124.1:0-11834 GCA_028646595.1 Phalanger gymnotis | reverse complement strand
GCGTGTGTGCTCTCACAATGGTCTCTTTAGGTAGCTTAATTGAAATTATTTCCCTAACAATTATTTATCTAGCCAGTTCCTCGAATTGTTGGTGCAGCTCTGAATTTTCTGGAGTTCCTACTGGGTGTCCTGCATTACCTGGGTGATGGTGGGAGTGGGGATGGGAGACGGCTTATTTAGCTGGTGTCAGATAATTTAGCACATTCAGTGATTAGGATAATCTCTGGCCCTGGGGTGGGTGGGTGGGGAATCTGCTTCTTTCTTTAGGAATCTCAAGTGTGGGCATAAATCTCTTTCTCCTCTAATACCTATGTTTCAGAACTGTTCTCTTCACGGTTGTGAATTTTTCCCCCTGCTCTCATTACTGTCTCACTCAGTGCACCCCTTCCCAGCCCTTGTCCTGCTTTGCCCACTCCTTCCACCATGCTGGATAACGTCTGCTCTATTGCTAGCAAGGTCTTCTTGGTCCTCACTCTTTTCCTCTTACGCTTCTTACACTCCCTGGCACTGACTGAAATTGGCTTTCTTATAAAGGAACCCAATGTCTACTGCTTTCCCTTATAGTACTGCCTGTTATTTCTCTCTTGCCCTTTGACCCTCCAGACTCCCTTTCTTCTATTATCACATAAGAAGCTTCTGCTCTTTGGAAGTTCAGTCCTTTTGTCCAAATCACCCTGTCCACATCCTTATTGCTGCCATCTACTGACCTCTTGGTTAATTTTCCTCTGTCCTCAGTACCCACTACATTGTAGTCTTATTTTTCATCCTAATCTCTGTAGCCATGACTTTGGTACTCATGTTGATGACTTCTTAGGAAAACCTGGTCTCTCAGTTCTTAAAGCATCCCAGCTTCTGGGGGTTCACTCCACTTCAGTTACCCACAGAGAATGTTTATTCCTTAGACCTCACCATTTTTCCAAACTTATCCTCCCAATAATTACAATGATCAGAGATCCCAAAGTATAACTGGAAAGAGAGGTAGCAGTTAATACTTTATCTTTCTTAGAGACAGTTATTACCCTAGAACTCCTGGGAAGCAGAAAAACTGGTGAAATGTCACTGACACACATCAAAGATAGGAGCTTTCCTTCATAAAAAGGGAAAGTTGGGGGGCACTATGAGTGTAGCCACTCCAACTAGCTGATATGAAATGACAGGTGCCTGCGTGATCCAGATAGCTGTTGTGAGTTCTGACTTGAAGACCTGAGGTGAAAAACAGACTAGAAGAAGCACAAATATCTTCTCTCCATCCTTTTCCTTGTCCCCCTGCCCCCAACCTTGGAGCTAAGATTGGCTTTAAAAAAAACAGCATACTTCAGAAAATCTCAATAGGTTACGTAAGTTTCATGGGTAAAATTTTTTAATTTCTCTGTCATTGCTACTGGCTTCTCACAAATCCACCCATTTAGAAAGCTGTTGTTGCTAAATGTTGGGAAAAATGGATAGGAGAAATTTATCACGGCTTCTTTTATCCAAAGACCTTTACTATCCTCCAGGCTAAAACTAATTTGGTCCTCTGTGCTTGAGATTCATGTCTTCCTTATCTTCAATTCAGTAAACATTTATTAAGTGCCTACTATGTGCCAGGCATTGTTTTAAGTATTAGGGATACAAATAAGAAAAAAGAAAGACAAATTTTGTCTTCAAGGAGCTTACAGTCTAATGGGGGTGCAACACACAAAAGGAAGCTGCCATACAGGAAATGGGATACAGCTGGCATGGGGGCATGATGTTCCATGGAGTTGAAAGCAAGTAGAGCTGCCATTGGAAAAAGAAAAGTTACTGGGAAAGTTCAGTTCTCAGCCCTGTATAAAGAAAGACTTTGGGAGGAGTTTTGTGCTCCATCCTCCAGCCCTCCAGTCAGAGGGGAGAGGCAACTGAAGGAGTTGAGTATCAAAAACTGAGTCATTCAGTTTGGTGATGAGATTTCAGGTGGACATTTCTACCTCTTAACATTTCTTTTCTTTCGAGGGCTCAGCTTAGGTGTCACCTCTTATAAGAGTTGTTCCCTAATCCCTCCAGCTGAAAATGGTCTCTCCCTCCCCAAATTTTCCCAGAGCATTTTGTTCAGATTTTTCCTTTATGCTCATCATACCCTACTTTGTAGCATACTTATTCCTGTATGTGTATCATTTCTCAGTAGATGATAAGCTCCCAGAGGATTAATAATGTGTTTGATTTCATTTTTGTATCTCCAGAGCCTAGTATGGTGTTTTGTCACCATTAAATAGACACATAAGTGTTGGTCACATTGAATTAGAAGATGTTATTTGGTCATGAAGCAGTTATTTAGAAAGCAAAATCCAAAGGCTTTCCCATGTAAAAGGGGAGTGAGAAGGGGGTAGCCTGCCTTGGAGTTTCAAGGGGACCAGGTGTAATGGCAAGTAAAGTGAGACTTTTTGTTGTCTTTTATGTGCCTTTGAGTCTCGCCTTTGTTTCAATCAAGAGTCTTTGATAGAATTGGGTGTCTTTGACGACCTGCTTAGGTCACATGAGTTTGAGTCTCAAGGTTGTAACACTCTCTGACCCTGAAGAAGTGTATTTATACTCTGAGGTTAGCATTTTGTTTGGGGCTCACTCACTGAAAGAGTGTCGTGTGATTTGACCAGAAGAGACTCTGGGTAGCCTTTAAAGAGCCTCACAGGCTTTGAAAAACCCAGATGTTGGTGCTTCTCTCTCTGATAACTATGTGTGTGATGTCTTGGTCAGATGGCTAGAGGCCTGTCTGTTGATTTGTGTTATTTTGCTCTGTTTATATAATTTCTGCTTGTAATTTCTGTTTGTGTTTTATGTATGTTTAATTAAAGTAAGATTGTTAATCCCTTAGTGTTGCTTTCCTTAGAAAAGCAGATCAAAGAAGATGTGTTAGTAGCCCTCCTGTGTGCTGGTGTTATTGGCTTTATACAGCCATAGCAGCAGCAAGTAGCGTTGTTATTATACCAGGAGATATATTATAAGAAGCATCAGCAGAATGAATGACTTGATGCAGACTGTTTCCTAGAAGCTCTGCCCTTTTAAAGATCATCTTTCCCCTCACCTTGTCTAGTTGTGGTCCTTGAGGGCACAGACAGGTGTTGGGACTGCTCCTTTTCTTGCAGCTTCAGTGAAGATGTGGAATGTACAAGAATGTAGTGGATTCTATGCTAGAGATGGTCTCAGGAAGGCCTCATGAAGTTCTGTGACCAGGGACATATCATTTAACTTCTCTCCGGTTGTTTTTATAGTTTTTTGAGTTGTAACATTCAGGCAGTGCCTACCTTATAAGGTTTATTGTGCAGATTAAATTAGATAATGAGCATAAAGTGCTTTGTAAACTATGTAGCTCTCTATGCAAGCATAAAGATGCATCTTGTAGTGATGGATAGAGTGGCAGCTTTTTAGGGTGGAGTCCTGCATTTGAAAGGCCATGTAACTGGGCAAAATACCCTCATTGCCCAATTGATAAATGGTCAAAGAATACGAACAGGCAGTTTTCAGGTGAAGAAATCAAAGATATCCAAAGGCATATGAAGAAGTGCACTAAATCACTTTTGATTAGAGAAATGCAAATTAAAACAACTCTGAGGTACCACCTTATACTTATCAGATTGGCTAATATGACGAAAAAGGAAAGTGATACATGTTGGAGAGGATGTGGGAAAATTGGGACATTAATGTACTGTAGGCGGAATTGTGGACTGATCCAATTATTCTGGAGAGAAATTTGGGATTATGCCCAGATGTCAACCAAACCTTGCATACCTTTTGATCCAGCAATACCACTACTAGGTGTGTATCCCAAAGAGATCATAAAAAAGGGAAACGGACCTACATGTGCAAAAATATTTATAGCGCCCTTATTTGTGGTGGTATTGGAAATTGAGGGGATGTTCCTCAATTGGGGAATGGCTGAATAAGCTGTGGGATATGCATATAATGGATTACTATTGTGCAATAAAAAATGATGAATAGGCAGATTTTAGAAAAATCTGGAAGGACTTGTACAAATACATGCAAAGTGAAATGAGCAGAACCAGGAAGACCTTGTACACAACATCAGCAAGATCATATCATGATCAACTATGAATGATTCAGCTCTTCTCAGCAACACAATGATCCAAGACAAATACGAAGGACTCATGAAGGAAAATGCTATCCATATCCAGAGAGAGATCTGATAGGCTATTAATGCAGATACATATTTTTTCACTTTATTCTTTCTCATGATTTTTTTCCTTTTGGTCTGTTTCTTCCACAACTGTGATGAATATGGAAATATGGTTTACGTGATAGCACATGTACAAACTATATCAAACTGCCTACCATTTTCAGAATAGAGGAGGGGAGGGAGGGAGAAAAATCTGGAACTCAATATCTTGTAAAAATGAATGCTCAAAAATTTCTTGATATGTAATTGGAGAAAAAAATAAAATTCAATTTAAAGCAAAAAAAAAAAACCCAAACCTTACCCTCTCAGTGGCCTAGGAAACTCTCTAGAATTGTAAACTGCAGAGGAGGTAGTGATCTGAATTAGTAAAGGAAGTTTGTCACCAGGAGCTCTTTATATGAAATCCTGTAATGCAGATGGTTCTTTTTGTTTTCAGTTTTTTGCCTTCTTCTCATAAACTGCTAAAACAAAGAGAGTATATGACAATCTAATTTACAGTAGCTTAAAGCTTCATTTATAATGAAAGTGAAAAAAAATTTAAGAGAAAATTAAGTGAGTACAAATGTAATTGAATATCATATACTACACTCGATAATTTTGTGAGCAAAGTTGTACACCAAATGTTTTTGTGTTCCTTGACCAAAAAAGTAAAGAACGTGCCAAAAAGTATGTGTTTTGAATTTTTCTCAGTTTTCTGTGGTCTTCGTCCCACCTTTTTCCAAACTGAAAAAAATTTTCATTGGTTGTGTTTTATTTTTCCCTCTCTGCTTCTTCCTTGATAACTTAAAACTTTCTGGAAATTTTAGATTTTTAGTCTTAGCTCAGCTGCTGCTGTTGTGTGACCTTGCTAAGAGTCATTTTCCCTGCCTGTCAAATGGCTTTTCTAGCTCACAACTTTGGGAGGCAACATTCTATAGTGAATGAAGGGCTGGCCTTTGCATCAGGAAGATCTGGGTTTGAGCATAGACTAATATAATAGCCGTGTGACCACAGGCAAGTCACTTAACCTTTCCGTGTCCCTTGGCCAGTCTTCATCAGTTAATGGGATCTTCCACACTGGAAGGTCTATATTAAGTAAAACTACATGAATTGATTTTGGGCAGCTAGCAAAACTGCATACATTTGTGCATGTCTTATCACCTCCATTCATCCTTTGCTAGGTTGTAAGGTCCTTCAAGGCATGGAAAATTTCTTAGTGAAATAATCCATCAGTGTTCTACAGCTCTGATTGTTATAATGCTCCTTCTTATATTAACTCAAACATCTTATAACTTTTACCCATTCCACTGAATTTTGACCTTGGGAGCTATGTAGAATTAATCTGACCTCTTTTCCATATTAGTCATTTGTTTGAAGATTACTACATTATATCCCCTCTAAGTCTTTTCTTTTTCAGGCTAAACATTCCAAGGTCTTTCAACTGTCTCTCTTAACATGCTGTTTTAAAATTTTTTTTTCATTTTTATAGGCATTTACATTGATGTTAATAGGAAATATGTTTAAGTTATCTTTCCGAGAATGAAGTAGCATTAACACAGAACTATATATTTTATAGTGTCTTTTCCTCTCACTTTTACCCTCCACACCCCATCCTGAAATCTGGTCCTCCTTGTTGCCAGTAACATATATTTGTGAATGGGCTAGATGAGGTTAGGGGTGCAGTCTGTGGCTGGGAAACACAGCTTTCTGTATGTGAAGTTAATTGTCCCTTAAGAGTACTGAACCATAATATGATGCGTATTAGTAGACTATTCTAACCAACTGAGGTTCCTGGTCCCATGCCTAGTAGGCACAGATGTTTAGGGTGAATTCTGTCCACCTTAATGGACAACTGTTGGTGTGGCACAGAAACTCAGCAGTTCAGAACTTCTCTGCCCATAGCTCCTTAGATTCTATAGGCTCTTACCCCCTCTAGCCCGGCCTCTCTCTTCTTTACGTATTTCCTCACTCACATGCATTTTTGCTGACGGGAAAGGCAGTGATTGTGGAAAGGTTGAATTTTCCCCCTTTTAGTTGCGCAGTTAGTATAGAATTTGAACTTACCACTGAGACATCCCAGTCCTCTTGGCTGGAATTAGATAACATTTTCCCTAGAAGTTTCCCAATCTCTTTCTCCAGACATGGAGACTAAGTGATGGCTTTAAATTCTGAAAGTAGCTTATTATTGGATTGTGTATTGGGCATGCTTAGATAATTGCTTTGCTTTTTGGACATCAGAACACTGTGTTGTCCTCAGCACCACCTGGAACATTTGTCCTTGCTAAACTAAAAATAACCTTGCATGCATTTTTTCAAGTGCCTAGTTGAGGGTAGGATGAAGATGGGAGCACTATCTGACCATGGAATAGAAATGTCTCTATGCAAAGCTAACTAGACTCAATAAATATTGATCATTCATGTGCCACAAAGGATAGAATTCTAGAATTGGGATCAGGAAGAAATGGGTTCAAATTCTGCTTCTTATACTTTTTCTGTGACCATAGGTGAGTGATTTACCCTCTTGGAATTTTCTCATCTGTAAAACGAGGTACCTCTAGCACCTAGACAGAGGCAGCTAGGAGGTACTTTGAGAATCAGGTGAGATAATATTCATAAAGCTCTTAGGACAGTGTCTGATACATAGTAGGTGCTTAATAAATGCTTGTTGCCTTCTCCCTTCCCCCACCCCCCACCTTACTGAAAGACTCAAATGAGATAATATAAAGATCATGTAAGTAAATTACTTTTCAAACTTTAAGTCTCTCTATAAAGTGATCATTACTGGTGCCATGCCTGAATTAACTGAGCTAACCAGCTACAAAACATAAATAGGATTTATGGTCTTTTCATCTGGTAGGAGCTAAGGTGAGCAAGCTCATCTGTCAAAGGTAGCAGGGAATAGAATCCACAGAGAGGAGGACTTACTACTCTCCTGGAATCCTGGAAAAAGTCAATTTACCTTCTTGAGGTCTCGTGTGTTAATTGTGTTCTTGGACCAGCGTTTCCAGGCTTTCTGTAGCACAGTATTTTCAAGGTTGGCCTAAAGTTTCCTTTGTTTGTTCTCAGAGACCTTTGCTTCCTATAAAACCAAACCATTGGAGACTGTGTGTGTGTGTGTGTGTGTGTGTGTGTGTGTGTATTGCAGCTGCGATTGATTAGAGAGTTGTGTAATAAATTATACCATGCATGAAAATTGTTAGTCGACTCACTTTTTGCATTTCTCAGACCATGCACCCATTAAGTAGTTTCTGGGCAGACATACAAAAAAGAATTAATACACATAGCTAGCTCTGAGAACTGTTGCCAAGAAACATTCTTACTAATATTGTTTTTCCCTTTTCCCCTTCCCAGTGGCAAATCAGTAACAGAGTTGTCACTCAGACACATCTTGCTACTACCCAGATCCCAGAAATTAGTGGAGGGGGGGGAATATACATACATATATACATACACACACAAACACTATACACACACAAATTCATGTGTGTATATGTATTCACCTAATTTTTGCTTTAAGTTAACTGGTTTCTGTTCATTTGTTTCAGTCATGTCTGACTCTTTGTGACCCCATTTGGTGTTTTCTTGGGAGAGATACTGGAATCGTTTGCCATTTCCTTCTTCAGCTCATTTTACAAATGAGGAAATTGAGGCAAACAGGGTTAAGTGACTTGGCCAGGGTCACACAGCTAATAACTATCTGAGTTGCCTGACCGCATATGAATAAGGTGTAATGAGAATGAATCTGAAATAGCAAGGAAAGAGGTCAAAAACCATTTCTTAGGGAGGCCATGGGATTTCATCTTCTCTAGCCAGTCACCTCAGTTTATTAGAAAGGGGACATCTGTCATTTCAAATTTCTTGTGAATGAGAAACTTGTGAAGGTAAAAATTTGACAGTAGATGACAAATGAATAAGTCGCCATACAATTTATTTAGCACCTGCTATGTGACAGGCATTGCTAGGTGCTGTGAACATAAAGCCAAATAAACACCTGCCCCTAAGGAGCCTACACTATTTTAGGGGGAGACATATACAGGTAGGTGGTGCAGTGGCTAGAGTTCTGGGTCTAGATTCAGGAAGATTCAGCATCCTGAGTTCAAATCTGGCCTCAGACACTTACTAGCTGTGTGACCCTTGACAAATCACTTTACCCTGTTTGTCTTAGTTTCCGTATCTGTAAAACAAGCTGGAGAAAGAAACAGCAAACTACTCTAGTGTCTCTGCCAAGAAAACCCCAAGTGTGGTCATGGAGAGTCAGACATGATTGAAAACAACTGAACAACAGCATATATACATTACTGTTACAGAAGCATATGCAAAATCCATACAAAACTAATAATTAGTTTTAATTAATCATTAATGTAATATATAACAGTATAATATTAATTAATGATTAATTTGAGAGGAGAGAGAATATCAGAGGCCTGGTGAGATCAAGAAAGACTTCATGTTGGAGATGGCATTTGAATTGGTCTTTGAAGGAAACTAGAGATTCTTAGAGGCATGGGTGAGGCATGAGGGATGGTCTCCACAAAAGGTTGGAAAAGGGAGATGGAATGTCATGTGTGACGGACAGCAGGAGGGACAGTGTGACTGGACTGCAGCGTGTGGGAGGGAGAGTAGTTTGTAATAAAGCTAAAAAGGTAGGTGGGAGCCAGGTTGTGAAGGCCTTTCAGTACCAAAAAGGGAATTTTTTACTTGATCCTAGGGGAAATAGGAGTCACTGGAATTCATTGATCAGAAGAAAACATTGTATGCAGTAGCAGCAATATTGTTTTAAGAATGACTTAATAAAAGGATTTGTTCTGTGAAGTTTGGATTTAGTTGAAGGGCTGCACTTGAGGACCTAGAGGGCCACATGTGGCCTTGAGGCCACAGGTTCTCCACCCCTGGCTAGAAATATAGCGTAATGTACTAACTCAGTGGACTAGGCATCCAGCTTTATACCATAGTCTGGACAGTAGGTATTTTTCATTTATTTGTTTTTTTTCTATATGGATGTCAGACTGATCTCCTTTGAGTAATCATAGCTCCTATTATCTGTGTAATATTATCTGGGGCTTAGTGCAGTAGGCACAGTGTTACGTGCAAACAGGAACCTCTGGAGGACCTCTCTAGCTTTTGTTTGGACTCCTTGCAGATTGTCCTTCATGATGGACAAACCAGGCCATCTTTTTGCCTCAGTTCTTCCCTAGTCTTTAATTACTGAATGGGTGTTGCCTCAGACAAACTGAGATCTGGAAAGACCTTCGCTTAAAAAGGCTGCTGCATCGGAGACCATCACCAGTAGTCTGACCTATGTCTTGCCATTGGACTCCAAATGATTGGAGGAGAGAGTGAGGCTGATGACTTTGCATAGCTCTGCCTCACTTAAATTCAATTCACTTACAAATCAAGACATCCCCCTCCTGATGTTATTGGTCCTCTTTGAGAGCAAAGGACGAACAATAACAGCTGCAAAGCAACGACAAAGACCTTGGCAAACGTATCTCTCTTTGTTTTATGTCTTCTGTGAAATTGATCACCAGAGGGCTGGTGATCAGAGTTTTTCTGTGTGGTTACATTTATCAAGAATCTTATATGCCCTTAGTATTATGAAAGTATCATTTTTGGAGAAGATCAATTAAGACTTCATTTTGCTCCGTGGAGTCAAATGCTTTTCCCCATAATCATTCAATAAACACAATCGGACCTTTTAATCTGTGCACTTTCCTGCTCTTTGTGTGAAAATACAGACTTGGTTTGCTTTGGAAAATTGGTTGTTGGTTTCCTTTGGAAAACTGCATGTACCTTCCTTGTATTTTCTTCAAGGATATCCTTGATGTGACTATTGATCTTTCTCATAAAGATTTCCTAGAGAAGATAAAGTAGGCACATGGTTCGGGAAGTATTTACTACCCTCTCGTTTGCCTTTTTTGAATCGCAGTATCTTTTTTTTTTTCTATTTGCTGTGTATTGCCTGTCTTGAGATATTATGTAAAATGAACTCTTGTTCTTTTTCAAGATCTTGTCACCTCCAGGATAGATCTCTGTGTATACTTGCTTTGGTCCAACCTCTCCTCTCAACTTTGTCATTTTTTTTTGCTTAAATGGGATAATGTGTGTACTGTACAAATCTTAATTCCATATATAATTGTTAGTTACTACTACTCCTATTACTGCTACTACTACTGCTACTACTACTACTACTACTACTGCTACTACTACTACTACTACTGCTACTACTGCTACTACTACTACTGCTACTACTACTACTACTACTACTACTACTACTACTACTACTACTACTGCTACTACCACTACTTTCTCATATAACAATCTGGAGACTGAGATATCAGTCCAGAAGTGGTGCTTTTGTTTGCATTAATGATGAAAATAGATGATTAAGGGAATGAAGACAAATCTTTTTCACTTTCTGTCTATTTGTTATCATCCTGCAAGTTTTATCTGTGAATGCTCTTGGGGTCATTTGGCTTAGTTGGATGTCACACTAAGCTTTCTGCAGATGAGTTTTTGCCTTCATCAGCTTTCAGTGTTCTGTGAAATGATATTGCTGGTAATTTCTGACAACTTTCTTTGTAATATTTTACAAATGGGTAGGTATTATAATTTTGTTTTCTACTTCGAATACAAAGTTAAGTTAATACTTCAAGGGGAATTAAATTTTGACAGAAATAAAACTAGAACATGGCTAATTAAAAGTAGACTTGTTCATATAAACTTTTTCTGAAATGACTTTTAGCTCCAGGAATTTCCTGATTTGGTAGACAAGAGTATTTTTTTGGCAGCATGTTTTTATTAACTTTTGAATTAGGCATTTTATTTGCAGCCCAATTTCTCTTTATCTTCCCACAGCCTCTCCCATATAAGGAAAAAGACTACAGCGTCATAGATCAGAGATTGAAAGGTGGATGTGTACCTCAAAGGTCATCCAGTTCAACACCCTCATTTTATAGATGAAGAGACTGAAGTCCAGAGAATAAATGTTTGGTTTCCCCTTCTGCTTCATCTGTCCATTTTCCTATCTATTTTCCACACAGCTGCCAAAGTGGCTCCCCGTTACCTTTTTGCATTCCTTTGTTTGACATTTAAAGTCCTAAATGATCTGCCTCCAAGATCCTTTCAGCCTTATTATTGCATTACTCGTCTTCATGCAATGAATCAGTTAGCAAGTACTTATTAATATGTCCTATATGCCAGGCATTGTGCTAGCTGCTAGGGATGCAAGTCCAAAGAATGGAATAATCTCTACTTGCAAAGAGTTTACATATATGCTAAGGATCAACCAAACTAGCCTTTGTTAACTCCGAAGGATTCAATTACCTACTTTGTGGAGTTGAGTCTCACATCTGGTTGTCCAGCCTTAACCACTGTCCTGACTCCAAGTCAGCTGCCCGTTGGAAATACCCAAGTGGATGTTTTGTAGACATCTTGAACTTAACATGTCCAAAACTAAATCATATTTCTCCCTAAAATTTCCCCTCTTCTTACTTTCCCTATAACTATCCTCAAAGTTGCCCAAACTTGCAACTTAGGTGTCATCATTGATACCTCAGTCTCTCTTATTCTGCATCATTAATCGTTTGTCAAATCCTGTCGTTTTATTTTCTTGGTAACATCTCTCAAATACACCCCTTTCTCCTCTCCTCTCCTCTCCTCTCCTCTCCTCTCCTCTCCTCTCCTCTCCTCTCCTCTCCTCTCCTCTCCT
>JAQQSZ010013122.1:0-11835 GCA_028646595.1 Phalanger gymnotis | reverse complement strand
GTCCAAGGAGTGAGAACTAACCTACTGGTTCGGGAAACCTTTCCTGACATCGAGCCTATAGCTTTGTAGCAACAACAACCTCTAGGCCGAGCTATCTTCATGGGTGACAAAGTGATTGCAAAGTTATGTGAGCCAGTTAAACCAGACTTTTGGTTCCTATCCCATCCAGCCATCTATCCAGGTTAATTTAGATCGCTACAGGGTGCCACAGTGCACAGAGCGCCTGGCCCAGAGTCAGGAAGACTCACCTTCCTGAGTTCAAATCTGGCCTCAGACACTTCCTAGCTGTGTGATCCTGGGCAAGTCACTTCACCCTGTTTGCCTCAGCTTCCTCATCTGTAAAGTGAGCTGGAAAAGGAAATCACTAACCACTCTGGTGTCTTTGCCAAGGAAACCCCAAACGGGGGCCCAACGAGTTGGACACGCCTGAAATGACTGAAGAACAAAACTATAAATATTATCTCATTTCATACTCACAGTGACCTTGGGAGGTAGCTACTTTATCATCCTCATTTTACAGATGACAACATTGAGGCAGATAGTGGTTGAGTGACTTGTCTATAGTCGTATAGCTAGTAAATGTCTGAGACTAGATTTGAACTCAAGCCTATCCTGATTAAGCCTAATGCTCTATCCATTGTACCCCCTAGCTGCCTCCTAGACACCTAGTGAATGTTTGTGAACCTGTGTTGAATCAAGCCTTGGCACTATTTTTTTAATTCAATTTTATTTTATTTTATTATTTAATTTAAATTAAATTAAATTTAATTTTCAATTTCCAATTCCCTCCCTTTGCCTCTTCCCTCCCCCAGAAAGCAAGAAAATCAAAACCTATTACAAACATGTATAGTCAAGCAGAAACAAATTTCCTCATCAGTCCAAAAAAAGGGCTCCTCAGTCTGCCCTCTGGGCCCATTACCTCTCTGTCTGGTTATTAACATCTAGTGTTTGTGAAAGGAGGCCTGGGGGAGAGAATGATATAATAGGGCAGGAACAGTGATGGTGCCGTGGATTCCAAAGTTCTGGGAAAGTGGGGGCTGCAAGAGATCTCCCAGGCTGGCTACTTCCTGCTGTTGGGCGTGGTGGGGAGGCACTGTTCTCAGACAATGAAGACCCAGGTTCATGTCTCAGCACTGTCCCTTACTCCCTGTGTGACACCGGCAAGTGACCTTCCCTCCACGGAGCTGTAAAATGAAAGGGTTGGCCTGGGTGACTTTTGGGTACCTTCCAGCCCTGAATCTCTGGTCCTGTGGGCCCACTTACTTGCTGGGTTATAGAGATTCAAAGCTGGATGGCACCTCAGGGATCACCTAGCAGCAGCCTCGGTAATGACCTGGGCCCTCACCCCTACAATGAAGCAGCTGGACTCACCCTGTATTATCCTTCCTTCTGCTATCAAGCTGTGTACCATTAAGGAAACTGAGGTGGGGAGCTGTTAAGTGACATGCTTAATAGACTATTTACATATGGAGTCTTTCTCTTCAAGAATTCCAAGCCTGTCAGAGGCCTCTCCTTTATCTCGACAATGCTTCTACAGCAAGGAATGCTAAAGCAAATATTATCACCACCAATATTTAAAGAATAGGGAACTAAATTCATCCTCACCCTTCTGAATTTATTTATTTATTTTTTTGCATTTAAATAATAGATTCCTTGTCCAAGCACAGAGGCAATGCAGTAGGGTCAAACTGAAGTGTTGGTGTAAATTGTACTCTAATTTCAGCAGTAAGGTTTTCATTTTGGCTTCCCTACCCAAAGGAGCCCTTCTCCACGAGGCTGATCAGGCAGTACTGATTAGGAGATGGGGCCGAGGATATGGCAGCTCTCGGTGCCCACTGGAGCTTTCAAATAGGGCTGGGCAGCTTTTCCTGGAAAGAAGAGGCTCTAAAGTGATGACCCACTCAATCTGGGAGCCTGTCTCCCAAGAGCACATCTTGTCTTAGGAGGATTTCCTCACTCAAGGCTGAACTGTTGGCCTTGGCCAGGTTGGTCTTGCCATGCAGGGGCAATGGCAAATACCAAGCCTTCACATACATCTTTCTGCTTCTAACCTTTCCGAGCTTCAGGCTCCTTATCTGTCCAATGAGGCGATCTGAAGGACCTTTTGGCTTCTAAGCATCTATGAGTCTCACTGCTATGCTAATACACATCATAGATATATATCTGACATTATTGGAAATCTAGATCTCTATCCAAGCGTGCATCTGTATATAGATGGGAGAGGCGGCGTTGCCTTGTGGATAGAGAGCCGTTCAACAGTCTGGAAAATCTGGCTTTAAGTCCTGTCTCTGACACAGACCAATCTTTAGCCTGGCACATAGTGGTTGCTTAGTCAAATAAATACACTTGACTTGGCTGACTATGTGACATCAGGCAAACCACTTAACCCCCAGCAACTATCTAAGACTATACATTGGCAGAATGAATCAGTGGAGTATCCACAATGGAACTAACCTATAGCAATGAAATCAGTATGTATGTGTATGTGTGTGTGTATACATACCTATATACATATAAATCAGTATATATATATATTTATGTATACTCATGCTGACTATATATGTAAATTTATACATGTGCATACATACTCATATGCATATATATTCAATTTAACTCAACAAACATCTATTAAAAATCTACTGTATGCCAGGCACCATGCAGTAGTTCTCCTGGGGAGATATAACACATACAAAGATAATAAACATAATAATAAAATTATAATAGCATATATATAAACATATAACTAGACACACTTTAAAGTTTGCAAAACAATTTACCAATATTTCATCTTATTCTCGCAACAATCCTGGAAGGTAAGCACTGCTATGTTATTCCATTTTACAGATGAGGAAGCTGAGGCAGAGAGGGGTTTAAGTGACTTGCCCAGGGTCACACAGCTAGTAAATATTTAAGGCTGGATTTGCACTTGGGTCTTTTGGACTCCAGGTCTAGCACTCTATCTACAATGCTACCTAGTTGTCCGAATATAAATTCCATATAAAATGCTACAAAGTAATTTCAAGAGGGAGAGAATGCTAACCACTGGAGAGATCAGCAAAGCCCTCTGCTAGAAGATGGTACCTTTGAATGAAGCTCAGGATTCTGTTGGTGAGAAGAGGTGCATCTGAGCCATGGGGCGCCATTTTTTCAAAGGATGGGAGATCAAATGTTATTTTCCTTCCTATTTCCATTCCTGATTTTGATACTTAGTTGATAGGACAGGCTACAAAGTGTCATGTGGAGTCCAAATTCTTTTTTTTTTTTTTGGCAGGGCAACTGGGGTTAAGTGGCTTGCCCAAGGTCACACAGCTAGTGTGTCAAGTGTCTGAGGCCGGATTTGAACTCTGGTCCTCCCGTCTCCAGGGCCGGTGTTCTACTCATTACTCACTGTGCCTCGTAGCTGCCCCTAGACCAAATTCTAATAGCAGAGCGATTATGGAGAGATTATTCAGACCGAGGTAATCAAGAAAGATAGGAGGTGGGTGGATCTGTTAGGGAGCTATTATATTCGTTCAGACAAGTGATTAAAGATTAAAGAGAGAGCAGGGGCAATAGAGAGAAGGGGGGACCCATGCAGAGGGAGAATCCAGAGGACTTTGGAAGGGAAAGGAGAAGGGAAAGTCCCAGACAACATCAGGGTCTCAATCCTGGCCGAATGGTGCCTCTGGGAAGAATGAGCTGGCTTGAGCAAGCTTTCTTTTCTTTGGTTTCAAACAGCTGTTCTCTAGGAGGGTTAGAGCTCTGAAATTATCCCAATATCCCTTCATCCATTCGCTGTCTCCCAAATCCTCAGAAATAGATTTCATCTGTGAAAATCTTAGCTCTGCAGGGAAAACCAAATGTCTATTTTGTCTGTTTCTTTCCACTGAAGGCATTTTGTCTGCAACAGCGTCTAGTCAGGGGAACTGGGATAAAGAAGCCACTTACTAGCTGTGTGACCCAGCATAAGTCACTTTACTTCTTAAAATCTCCAGGGATTATAATATTTTCTCTACCCACCTCTCGCAGGTAGGTACTGAAAGTATTGATACTCAGATCGCCCAGAATAATTTAGAGGAAAGCACCTCATAAATCTTAGACCACTCCTCTCTAAGTGTGAATTAGTAGCAGCATGGCATATTTAAAAAGATCTGGGTTCAAATTCTGTCTTGGACATGTGCTAGCTGTGTGACTCTGGACAAGTCACTTAAGCTCTGGGTGCCTCTGGGAACGAAGTCTCTGAGTTGCAAAAGAGAAGCTGGTCAGCATTGGTGAAGGGAGTTTCCTCACGGGGAGTTCCCTTGATGGATGAAATCATGGGTCAGGACCTATTAAAATGTGAGTCATTTTTGTTCCAATGTAATGGACTTTTTGTTCTACTTTTATTAAGTTCTTAAAACCTTTGAGAAGAAAGGTTATACTCAATTAAAAAAAAATATGATTAAAAACAAAGAGCCAACCAAGCAAACCCAATTACCACAAATGCCAAGTCCTTGCCAGGGTGTCTACCATTTCTTAGTATGAGCTATTGTGATGGGGCATATTGGTGTGGTGGCAGCAGAAGGCGCTCTGGACCAAAAGATGGTTTCTTGAACCCAGGACCTCTACCTGCTCAGCAATTTTCTAGAGGAGAATCCTTGCCCCACTCCAAACCCAGTCGATATCAATTACAAGTATGGAATTCATGGTGGGTCCCAACCCAGAGGCAGGGCACAACCCAGGGAATTCATCATGAGGCTGAAGTTGGGAGAAATAAGACCCATTCTGGATTGTAATATGATCATTTTTTGTGTATGCATTGGGAGGAACAAAACAAAACGTCGTCTCTCTGTCTCTTAGTTTGTCTATCTGTAAAAATAAGATCAAATCTAAAACCTTCCATGCCAACATCAATGTTAGCCAAAGGGATAGAAACATAGACTGAAGCAACCTAAGAATTTTTAATTATGAGAGGAATTTTGAAATTTATTTGAAAATGCCTTAAAAATGATCTGGAGATAGAAATTTAAATAGAGTTGCTCTATTCCTTCTAATGAAATAAGCCTCTTGAAGAAACACAGGTAGAATTTTAAATCATTCAAGTTCTTACTTTGATGTTTTATTCCATTGTTTTGAAACAGCTTTATAAAATTGAGGTAAGAAATATTTTAGGGTTTTTATTATGGAAAAACCATGAGCTCAGAGCAGAAGAACCCATGTGCTATATTTATATGCCTGTATATGTGAGTTAGAGAGAGGACGAGAGAGCTGTATCCATGGCAACCATAACGTTACTCTAAAATCTCAAAATCAGAATGTTAGTGTTAGAGATCACTGGTCCAACCTGTTCATTGTGGAAACGAAGGTCCACAGAGGGAAAGGAACTTGCCTAAACCTTGAACATCCAGTGAGTGGCAGAGACAGAGTTATTCTAATTCTTCTTGACCACTTTTGGGTTTTTCTTGGCAAAGATGCTAGAGGGGTTTGCCATTCCTTCTCCAGCTCATTTTACAGATGAGGAAACTGAGGCAAACAGGGTGAAGTGACTTGCCCAGGGTCACACAGCTAGTAAGTGTCTTGAGGTCAGATTTGAACTCAGGAAGATGAGTCTTCCTGACTCTAGCTCTAGAGCTCTGTGCGCTGTGGTGCCACCTAACTGCCTAATACTTGCATACATGGCACTAAAAAGTAATAGATGTAGATGGAAAGAACTAGATTTAAATCCTCG
Source organism: Phalanger gymnotis (assembly GCA_028646595.1). Classification (NCBI taxonomy): domain Eukaryota; kingdom Metazoa; phylum Chordata; class Mammalia; order Diprotodontia; family Phalangeridae; genus Phalanger; species Phalanger gymnotis. Next base: position 6,149 of record JAQQSZ010013122.1, on the reverse strand, counting down.
TTCTCCTATTAACCAGCTATATGACGTTGGGCAACTTATTCACCTAGCATTGTGGATAGAATATTGGGTTTAGGTCAGGGGAATTGAATTTTGCCTCAGACACTGACTAGCTGTATGACCCTGGTCAAGTCACTTAATCGCTATTTGCCTCAGTTTCCCTAACTATAAAATGAGGATAATAATACTTATTTCTGTCAGGTCAGTTTCCTCATCTTGTGAGTATTAGAATAGATGATTCTTGGAGTCTTTCTAGCTCTAAATTCTGTGATCTTCTTATTTTAAGGACTATTAGGTCTGATCTGTGATTTCATTTGTGGGGAAATGCAAATATTATATACATAACCAACTCCCACAAACAGCTTTGTGTAAAAGGCTAAATTAAAGTAGTTAGTCAAAAAGGCAGTCTCAGAGGCAGAGAAAATTTCACAGCTGGGGAGAAAAGGGGGGTGGGTGAGGGAGGAAAGATGGATTTCGAAGGGGTCTGATTGAAGACAAAGCAGACACCGTTGAGACCAAGGGACCCAGGGGGCCACAGAGCAGGTGCCAGAAAGGCAAAGCCTTGGTCCCTGGCAAACTCGAGCCTCCGTCGCCTGAGAAGCAGCCTGTGCGGAGCCAGCTTGAAGCCGACAGACCCTTCGGAGCCCAGAACTCAAGGCCAACTTGAAAAGCGAACCAGTCTGACAGCTCAGCTGCTGTCTGGGCTTCAGTCAGTGACTCATAGAGTGGCTGCTGGGAGGAAGCAGCAGCTTCATAGGTATCCAACCACCTGTCTACCATCAGCAAAGTTCCCACATGGAGATAGGATCATGGCTACAAAACCAGTCACCAAATGGCCTGCCCTGATCCCTTTCTAGCCAGCAGACAGGCCCCGAGAGGCCAGCACTGGGGCCCTTCCAGAACTATCCACTCTAAGATCGGCCTGCTGCCCAGTCATCATGCTGGGAGATGGACTTCACAGCCTGGTCCAGGAGACGGATGAACAGTGGCGACCTGCTGTCCCCAGGCCTGATAATGTGGCGCTATCTTACCAAGCAAGAATGATCTGAAACAGATTGGGATCTTCTCCCCAGCAGGTGAAATCAGGCTCACGGAGCCAGGGGCAGGACTAACAAATAAATTGCCACTCTTCACTGTCCTTTTGCTGGTTATTGGCCTGCTAGGCCTGGCTCCTCGGAAAATTGTCTTTTGGACTGAGCACTGAATAGAAACCTGATGACAACGCGCTTCTCCATGTGACTGTTTAATACACATGTATACACACATAGATACATTATACCACACACATATGCATGTATTGTAGGACACATACCATAAACTATATCATGCATACAAACACATGAATACACATGTATACACACTATAAACATAAAATCATACACATGCATACACTAATAGGTATATAACATATTATGTATATGCATATAAGTGTATAATATAATGCATACATATATGTACACACATGTATATACATATAATATATTGGGTGGAAGGGCGTTGAGGGGAGTAAAAGGACTGGGAAGGTAGGAAGAGGAAATATTATATGTATGTATATGTACACACACTTATATAACTTAAACACAATATGCATGTACATATGTGTATGCCTATAGACAAATATGTGCATGTAGATATATGTCTGTATACACATGTATATATGTATTGTTGTTCAGTTGTTTCAGTCATGTCTGACTGTTCATTGACTCCGTTTGGAATTTTCTTGGCAAAGATACTAAAGTGGTTTGCCACTTCTTTCTCCAGCTCAGATGAGGAAACTGAGGCAAACAGGGTTAGTGACTTGCCCAGGGTCACACAGCTAATAAGTGTCTGAAGTCAGATTTGAACTCAAGTAAAGAAGAGTCTTCCTGACTCCAAGCTGGGCACTTTATCCACTGCAGCAGCACCTAGCTGCTTCAGTGTACATATTTACACACACACCCACACACACACACACACACACACACATACACGTACCTTTCCCTCACCTTCCCTCCTAGAAACTGAGGCCTAGAGAATTGCCCAAGGTCACAGAGTGAGTCAGTGTCAGGAGTGGGATTGAAACGCAGGGTGTAGTTCTGAAATCCCATCCTCTCGGCTGGGTCTCCTGTTGTCTCTGTCCACGGTTGTCTCCACTTTGTGCATGCTTCTCCAGAAACTCAGCCTTTCGGGATTGTTGGTTCCTGCAGCTGTGCCGTCCGGTCCTTGTCACACAGTGGGTGGTCAGCCCCAAGCTGCCGGCCTGGCAGACATTCTCCTAAGCAGAAAACCGGCCAAAGGCAAGCATCGGACCCAAGGGATGCAGAAAACGGAAGGGGAATGAGAGGGATGATTCAGGGAGGCTCGGGTGGTAATATTGGGCCAAGGAGCAGGTTTGGGAGGCCCAGATGCGGCCTGGACAAACCTGATACTGGGGTGGGGACAAGCAGTAGGTGATTGGTGGCATCATCTAAGGTATTCTTAGTCAATGAGTCCATCAGCCCACATATACTGAGCATGTATTACATGCACCAGATACTGGACACAAAGAAAGGGAAAGGTCCCCACACGGTCCTGCTCTCAAAAAGCTTACATTCTACAGGGGCAGACAATGTGGACAGAAACAGAGTCCACGGGATGTGAGCTCTGAGGGAAGGTACTGGAATCAAGGAAAGGGTCATCCCAGAATGTGTCTTTTGAGCTGAGTCTCGAAAGGAGCCAGAAGAACTAGAAGGGGAAGTGAGTGTTCTAGGTGTGGGGTATAGCCAAGGCAAAGACCTGGAGATGGGAGACGGAGGGGCTGGAGGAGCGGCGTTGGGCCAGGGAGGATGGGAAGGGAAGATGGGCCACCCTGTGAATTGCTAAATGCCGAACTGAGATCTTGATGCCTGATTCTGGGGGCAAGAGGAAGCTGTCTTTTATAAAGAGCTTTAGGAATAAGAGAGTTAGAGAAAGAAGGAAGTTGTAGCAAGATTCACACCCAGTTCCCTCCTGATTCCTGTGCACTTCCTGGTTCTATGTACCGATATCCAAGTGCTATATTCAGGTGAATTCAAGGCTAAAGAGACTGGCCCAGGGACTAAACAGAAGGCATAACATCATTTCCGTGGGGGGGAAAAAAGCATTCCAAGTTCATAACAAGTAATTCATGCATAAGCCTTGGGAACACAGTCCCTTCCTAAGCTTAGCAAAGAGGTCCAGTGATATCACAATGGCGATGTCTTGACTTGTGTGTGAATTGGATTTAAGTGAGGCAGAGCTGCGCAAAGTCAGCCTCATTGTCACCTCCAGAGTCAGCCAAGTCCAGTGGCAAGACAAAAGTTACCTGGGACACAGTGGATGACTTCGGCCTTTCTAAATTAAGGTCTTTCTCAGACTCTGCTTTTCTGAGACAATGCCCTTTCAGTGACTAAAGGCTACTTAAGAATTCAGATAAAAGAAAGTCTAATATATATATATATACAAATGAGCTCTCCACGGGACAAATAGTAACTAAAAGAAGGAATGCACTGGAATTAAGAGGGGTTGGGGAAATTCCTGTTTGGCTTCTAAAGCCCTTCGCTGCTTATTTCTCCAGCCTAGTTTATATTACCCAGCCAAACTGGCCATCCTCCAGGCCTGGGATGCACTTGCTCCCCACTTTTGTCTCCCAGCTTAAGCCACACCTTCCCCACAAACTCTCCTTCTCCTGATCCACTCCCCTTCTCCCCCAACTAATTTGTAGCCATTTTGTATTTTTTTTCTAAATGCTCATATAGGTAAATGGTTTATCCTTGATAGAATGTAAGCTCATTGAAAGCAGGGATTGTTTCATTTTTTTCTTTGTAACCCCAGTGCTTAGGGCAGTGTGTGTCACACAGTAGGCACTTAAGAAATAATTGGTGATGAGGAACAGAGACAATCTGAGACAAGGCCAAAGATAATCATTATCCATGGCTCTGGCCATGGAAGGAAATGCCCACTACCATGGTGATAGCTACCATGGAGATATTTGCCATGGAAACACATCCATCCATCCATCTATCCATCGTGCTACTACTATAGGTAAAAGTGCATCCTGGGGAAAAGATGCCTGAGAACCACAGAGACAGCTTGCATCAAGTATCCTCATGTCCTCTTGCCTTGGTTTAGGTTTAAGGGAAATGATTGTGGTTAACAGAACAGACTTTACTTGAGTGATGTTATCTGATCCAGAGCAAACATCATTTTGGAAATCCCCAGAATTTTCAAAATATGTGCCAAGAATGAAAGCATGAAGTGGAGGAAAGGATGGAGGAAGTAAAAAGGCTGCATCAATGAGTGACCAGAGAGCTTTTCTTCAGCCATAACCAAAGCTTTCCTGAAAACAACCCAACAGATTGGAAAGAAGAGACACTCCCTATTGGTGCCACCCACTGATGGCCTTCTCTAGGCTGAAGCTCCAGACTGAGGGGACTATTTTACAGTCAGCTGTCGGCAAGAAAGAAATTGAAAACTTCTCTCCTAATACAAATTCCCATAAAAAAGTCAGCCAAAAACGGGGTCAGATTATGTGTTTATTGTCTTAGTGACAGAATGTTTCTTAATTTATTTTCTTGGCAAAACATTTATGCCACAGAATGCTCGAAGCTAGAAGGGATGTCAAGGAGCACGTAGGGCAGCTCTAAAATTTTATTCAATTTCTTTTTATTTTATTATTCTAAACTTAGTAAATTTTCAATGAAGTAAATATCCAGTTATATAAACACAATAAAAGACCATCTTACATAAAACCATATACTCGATTATTTATAATTTGATTTAAAATGTGCATATTCGGGAACTTTAATAAAATAATTAAAATGTTCTATGTGTTTCCGTGTTCTTATCTGATGTCTTCTTCTTTTCTTTATTTTCCCCTGGATTTCGTTGCTGTCATCATTCTTTTACACAATTGTAGTTGGATTCTGCTCGCTTCTCTCTGAATTACTTCATAGAAGACTTCTTTTTAAATTAAAAAAAATTATGGAATAAAACAAGTATTTTCATAACATAGTATAATAAAAATATTCCTTGGGATCTTCATTTTTAATTTCTCAGGTAATAGTAATAATAATTTACATTCAGATAGCATAACTTACTTGATCTTTGAATATCATTGAATTAAAGGGTTATTTCCAAATTTTGGCCATTATGAATAATATTTCCATACAGATGGTGTTTTTTTTTTATCTTAGGATATAGCTCTAGTAGTGGGACCAAAGGGCATCACCAGTTTTGTGGCTTTTTTACTATATTGCCATATTGCTTTTGACAAAGATGACACCAATTGCCCGCTTACCTGGCCCACAACCTTGCCACCAGTGAATATGGGAGAGCTTCCTGAGAGGGCATTCTGTCTCCAGAGCTTAATCCATGTTTTTGTACTTATTTCTTTATTCATTCATTCATCTATCCATCCATTCATTCACCCTTCTGTAAATTTAATAACTTCAAAACTACTTCCTTCATTTTATGGGAAGGGGTGTCAAAGGGCATACAAATAGTTAAGTGACTGAGTCTGGACTAGAATCCAAGTCTCTTGACTAACAATCTAGTGAGATTTTTTCCTCCTGGCTAGGTTGCCTTCTTTCAGAAAAGCACGGTCTGTTCCTGTCAGTCTTTCCCTTGAGGTACAGCATCATCTTACTGAGATTGTGGGCATATGACAGCTGGCATTTTTTGTTAATAACACAGGATGGACAGAGTCACCTTTGGGGTGTGGTGATGCTTTCTGAGCTCCCCTTCCCTGCTGGGTTGTGACCAATGGAGGTAGCAGCAATTAGAGAGAAAAGATCCAAGGATTTAGGGCTTGAAGGTCCTTGAGAGATCCTTTAAACCAACCCCCTCCCTTTACCAAGGAGGAAAATGTGGCCCAGAAGGGAAAGGAAATAGCTCTTTCAAATAGTACTGAGAAAGACCAAAGTTTGCCTATAATCAATACCCATTTATTAAGCACCAGTAGTATAAATACAAAAATGACACAGTCTCTGCCTTTATGAAGCTTATATTCTAACAGGGGAATCAACATGAAACACCTATTGACAGAGATAGATAAATAAATAGATGGAGAGAGATAATATAAACCTATCTCTATTATAGAGATAGACTCCTCTCTCACTCTCTGTCTCTCTGTCTCTCTGTCTCTCCCTCTCTCCTTTCTCTCTTTCTTTCCCCTC
>JAQQSZ010013121.1:0-11835 GCA_028646595.1 Phalanger gymnotis | reverse complement strand
TCCTTCCTTCCTTCCTTCCTTCCTTCCTTCCTTCCTTCCTTCCTTCCTTCCTTCCTTCCTTCCTTCCTTCCTTCCTTCCTTCCTCTGCCAATTATCAAGTTTGGCTATAGCTCTTTCTGACTAAATAAGCAGATATGCATCTTTTGTATGAAAGGAATGACAGCCCTGGTTCCTTGTCTCCCCATTACATTCTCTATAGCATCCATAATGCTTCTTGACTTTTTATCTTAATTGGTGGGAAGAGAGATGCATGGGGAGAAAGAAGCTGTGTAGGAAAAAAAAGGTCCTTGAAAAAAAGTGTAGTGTCCGAACCCTTCTCTCTGGAAAGGCTGAGGTTTGAAAGAATCAGCAGGAAAGGCTGAGAGGAACTGGTGGTTTCTTTCTTTCTCTTTATCACACTGACAGTCAGTTGAAGGTATTCCCAGTCTGTGTTATATTACCATGGAGCACTTCCCCTCATTGATTCTGTCTGAGCTCTGTACTTCAGCATCTGAGCAGTTGCCTCTGTGGTTACTAGTTACCTCTCAGGAGATTAAAAGTACCATAGAGGTGTGAATGGCAGGATTTATTTTTATAAATAATTTTCTTTGTGGCTGTATGCAATGGTTGTATAAATGTACTAGCTGAAGATATTTCAGCTACTGAAGAGGAGAAATCAACTTTAAGCCATTCCTGGAGACAGAGAATAATTATTAATTAACTCATCAGATTCATCTCTAGACACTGTAAATTGATTATTTGAGTTAAGGTAACTTGGTTGATTGAAATGACCATTGCCTCAAGCTTTTGAATTACATATACCTTTTTGTTTTTAGCATTTTTATATTTCATATTATGAAGTCATTAAGGAAATATAAGATATTGGGTTAAGAAATAATTATACTTCAGGGTCAGCTAGGTAGCATACTGGACAGAGTACTGTAGGCTTTGGAGTTAGGAGGACCTGAGTTCAAATGTGACCTCAGACATTTACTAAGTATGTGATCCTGGATAAGTCACTTAACCTTGATAGTCTCCAAAATAAAAAGAAATAATTATATTTTCATAGTAAAAATATAAATAAAATAATACATTTTTACAAATAGATGTCTATTGTTTATGGGATTTCATTAAGAGCAATCATACATGAATTCATAGTTTTATGATTGTTATTATAGGAAAGGCAGGGGTGTGATGGAGCCAGCTATTCCTGGCCCACTAGAGGTCATCGTTAAATTTTCAGTGTGAGCATTTATACATGCATACCTAAGAGATATTATGGGTTCAGTTCCAGACCACCACAATAAAGTGAATGTCTCAATAAACCAAGTCACATGAATTTTTTAGCTTCACAGTGCATTTAAAAATTATGTTTACACTGTTCTGTAATCTATCAAGTATGTAGTAGTATTATATCTGAAGAAACAATGTAGAAACCTTAATCAAGGAACAAATTATTGCTAAAAAATAATAGTAACCATCATCTGAGCCTTCAATGAGTTGCAATTATTTATTTATCTATTTATTTTTGCTGGTGGAGGGTTTTGCCTCTATGTTGATGGCTGCTGACTGACCGGGAGGTAGTTGCTGAAGGTTGGAATGGCTTTGGGATTTTTCTTAAAACGAGGCAATAATGAAGCTTGTCACATTGATCGAGTCTTCCTTTCATCAAAGATTTCTCTGTAGCACCTAATGATGTTTGGCAGCATTTTGTCCACAGTAGAATTTCTTTCAAAATTGGAGTCAGTCCTCTCAAACCTTGCCACTGCCTCATCAACTAAGTTTATGTAATGGTCTTCAATATTGTTGTGTCTCAGGGAACAGGGAGGCCTAAGGAGAGAGAGAGAGATGGGAATGGTTGGTTAGTGAAGCAGTCAGAACACACACATTTATTAAGTTCACTGTCTTATATGGCCATGGTTTGTGGCACCCAAAAACAGTTACAATAGTTACTTCAAAGATTATGGATGACAGATCACCATAACAGATATAATAAGAATGAAAATGTTGGAAATATAGTGAGAATTACTACAATGAGACATAGACGTGATGTGAGCACATGCTTTTGGAAAAATTGTGCCAATAGACTTGCTGGATGAGGATTGCCATGAACATTAAATTTGAAAAAAAAATACCATCTGTGAAATTGGAGTACAATAAAACAAGGTGTGTTTGTACCTTAAAAATGGCAAATTCTACAAATCATTGCTTGATGTAGTATTTATATGTTGATTTCTAGACTTGAGAAAGTGATGGACTAAATGGTAATAGTGTGGGTTAAACTTAAATCTGTCATGCATACTTTTTTTTTTCAGTGAGCCTAATGTTAAATTTTTACAAGCATACCCGTGCACAAAGAGCAGCAGAAATGTGTCATTTTTTTTAACAGTTTGAGATACTGAGAACCACATAGGTCAAACAATTTTCCCAAAGTCACACAGTTAGTTAGGGATAGAGTTGGGACTAGAATCCAAATTGCTTAATTCTAGGTAGATTGCTCTGTGTGTGTGTTTGTGTGTGTGTGTGTGTGTGTGTGTGTGTATGTGTGTTAATATAGAAGCAAAAAAGCCTATGCATTTACAAGCATGTTATCTATGGGGTGCAATAGAAAATATAAAAATCTTGGACCATGGTTTCAATTCTACCTTTGCCATTAAGTAGCTACAGCATGTTGGGTAAATCATTTAACCTCTTTAGAATTCAATTTATTCACCTGCAGAACGACGAGGTTGGACTAGTTGATATATTCAGTCATTGTATCATATAGCATAAGCTAGAAAAGATCTGAGAGTTCATCTAATCAAACTTTCTTGTTTTACAAAGGAGGAAGCAGAGGTCCAGAAATATAATGACTTTCCCAAGGTCAGAAAGATTGCATATAGCACAGCTGGGAATTGGAACATGGTCTGACTCCATGTATGACATTTTTCCCTCATTGGGTCAAGCTACCTCTAGTTTCTAGTTATGACTTCTAAGAAATAAAACATTAGTTTTAATTTTAGAGTGGGAATAGGGAAATAATATTCATCACCAGTCAATTTGGTAGCATGTGGTTGAAAAATGGAATGGTACCAAATGACAAATTTTATTTAGTGTTGCCAACTTTTGTTCAGACAGCAAGTGGATTGGTTGTGAACATATTGGGGTGTTGGAATTCTTCTCTTTCCTCCTATAGCAAACTCTGAGGTCTCCCACCAAAAACTCAATGTTAGAAAGTCATGATTCCTGAAGACAGGGGAGTGGGGCAGGTACAGAATGGCTGCCATATCACTTTTTTTCTTTCCTTGTCTTGTCTCAGAGCATCTAGAAGACCCCCAAATTGGTGATAGCTGCATCAAAATCAATCACCATATTGTACTTCTGGATGTGAAGGCAATCTTTCTGGACAAATAACATAATTTCTGCCTTTTCTGTGTGATACACAGATGGTAACTTGAATATTAGAGCCAAGAGAATTGTCCATATGTTCAGCAACCACAGGCTATTTACATGCCCAGGAGCCATGGTCTTTGCAACAGGCTGGCCTCAACCTGAAATGTAGAACCTGGAGAAAGCTCAGAAATCCTCATGACAGCTTTGCCAATATATGAATATGATGGGTCAAAGGCTGGTGGTAGCAATAGGATGGGTGAGTTCAGGTTCTCTATGGAGATCTTTCGGGGGAGCTGAGCTCTTATGTTTCCAGTAAAATTTATGATTGATAAGACCAAAATCTTTGGTGATTTCTCCTTCTTCTTTCCCATCAGTCCTAGTTAAAATACTCAGAGAGCCCTGAGCCTACCTTCCGAGTAATACTTTGGAAGAGACACTCAGTATTCTGATCCTATTTCTGATATCTTGGATACTCTACTTTGTGCTTTCACCTTGTTGATCAAGAAGATAGTAGGAGAGCACTTAACTGGCCACAATGAATTCAAGTCACCTGGCTTAACTGGCTTATTTTTCAGGTACATAGAGAACAGTATTTGTAGGTATGATTGCTGTTCCACTCCCAGTGATATTTGAATGAACATGGAATACAGGCATGGTACCATGGGACTAGAGAAGGGCCAAGGCACCTGATTTTCAAAAAGATCACAGTACTCCTTTCATATGTGGACATTGTAATTTCTGAAAGGGGAAGAAAAGGACATTTCATGAGAAAACCTCTTGATGCAGTTTTCAGGACATGCAAGTAAGTTGCCTCTCAGCTAAATGTACCAGGGAGTCTTATTTGAAAGTAGTTCAAAGCCATTAGTACTGATGGAAAATGGGTATGGCTATGAGACATTATCCATTATTTCTTTTGAACATTTTCAAGATTTGAAGACTATGGATAAGAAACCATGACAAACAAATCTGTTTGGGAGCTATAGGAAAATTGTCTATTGTTACAGATAGACAAAACTATGGATTTCAAGTTTATCAACTTTGGTTAAAGAGGGTCACGACTCATGTGGAACTCCTAATTTGAAACGCTGTGAGTAATGAGAAGATAATGGATGAGAGGAGAAGCAAGAGAACTAGAAAACACTGGAGCCACCTGAAGGGAGAAATTGACAATAGACTTCCCCGCCCACCCCCAGCTGCTTGAAAGAAGAACAACAGAGGAAAATCAGAAGATAAGATCTGTTTTCACCTGAATTGTCTGAGAGAGCTTACTGAAGCCTGGCAGTTGCTCTGAGTTCTTTGGAGGGAGCAGAATTCTTATTTCTCTGTCAAGAGCTAGCTAGACTTATTGCTCTTTGATGCCAGTTCGATCTGATGGATGCCAGAAAAGGTTTTGCTGATACTCTGGGAGAGGATTGGAGGAAAGCAGAGTCTTATTCCTGCCCGAAGAGCTGGCTAAGCCTAGGGCTATTGAGTCCCACACACAACCCTGTGGCTAGAAGGGGAGAATCTTCTAAGAGTGCTGAGAGGAGATCTGAGACATTCTGCAGTTTTCCAGAATATGCAAACTACTTGTCAGTGCTTAATGTCCAGACAAGGCAATAGCCTTGGAAAGCCAGAAATCCCTGGTTTAAGGATGTTGTTTCACTAAAATTGCATCATACTGTTGTTTAAGGAGAAAACCAAAAACCTTGACACTGATTCATCAGCCTAAAAGTAGCAGAGAGAAGTTTAATTCAGCAGGAGAGCAGAGAAGCTCAGAAGAACAGGTAATGCATAGTATAGACTGTTCCCCTACATATAAGATCAATATCGAATCCTGCTGTGAAGTCAAGAGTTCTCCCAGATAGATAGATTTCCCTAATCATTGCCTCCCCACTATGTTTCTGCATGTGCTCACTTCCCTTCTTTTCCCCCTCCTCCATGGAAATGGTGAGCATCGGTGGGAGAATGCGACACAGGTTTATAGGTAGAGAATAATATTTTGATTATTCCTCCTTTTACCTTTTAATGTATACATGCTATGACCAGCCTTAGTTTTGTATTAGCATTTAGAAAATGTGTTACTTTTAAGAATCAGTGCTGGACAGAGATGTTGGGTCAGGCTACAGATGTGGAATGTCGCATATACTTTCAGATTAAGTCATTGTATTATTGTTTTGCTTAATTTGCTTCCCTTTTGAACAAAAGAAGTATTCATAGAGTGTAGAGAGCTGTAAAGTGGAAATGTTTGTGATGTAGAAATAAAACATTGACAAAGGTTTTTTTTTTCTTAAATTAGTATTTTGCAGTAGGGGCTCAGGAGCCATAGTGAGGAGGAGTAAGAATGTATCTCTTCCCTCCATATACACAGTTTACCCCAAGAATTCTGAGAATAATTTGTGACAATACAGCACTTAATATGGCTGCCCCTCCACCCCTACCTCCCCCCAGCCCAGGAAAATCCCCACAATTTGAAGTATGAAGACATGTGGGGATTAGTGAGCCAGTCCCAAGACAGAGAATGATGTTTTGGATTCCTTATTGGGCAACATGCCCATGGGCTATATGTAGAGCCAGCATGAGTAGGTTAGTGGCATGCTATGCTAAACACACACACACACACACACACACACACACACAAAGAGAATGAACTTAGCTGACTGGAATTCCTAGAAAAATTCTAGAATAGCTGATTAAAGAAATGTCAAGTGAACATCCAAAAAAACCAAAACAGCAAGTTGAGATCACAAAGATGAAGCATGGTTTCATCTAGAACGGATCATGCTGGCTTAATGTTCTTTCTCTCTTTACAGGATTACTCAATTGGTGTATCAAGGATGGATTCTACTTGGATTTTAGCCAAGAGTTTCATAAATATCTTATGCTTAAATATGGAGATGGGAGCTTAGATGGCTTCAGAGCTGGTTGAAAGGTTGGACTCAATGAATAGTCATTAGGAAATCAGTATTAACTTGGAAGCAAGTTGGCAATGAAGAGTCCCAGGAATCTGTGCTTGACCCTGTGCTGTTTAATCTTTTTATCGATGAGTTTATCATATTTTTGGATGACACAAAGCTGGAGGAGCAAGGCAATGCATTGGCTGATAAAGTGGAATGTTGCGCTGACTTTAATAAGATGAATTTAAACAGGAATAAATGTGAAGACTTCTACTTGGGTTCAAGAAATTGACTTCACAAGTATAAGATGGTTGAGGTAAAGTTAAGATAGCAGCCTACCTGAAAAAATTCTAGGAATTTTAGTGGGCTTCAAGCACAATATGCATCAATTCGTTGATAAGTGTGTATAACAATTTATGTAATTAAATTATTAATTAAATAGGTAATTAAATCTAAAAATTCAATGTAGACAAAATTCCAACTCCACGTTCTCTTGAAATGAAGTTTCAGTGATGGAATTCTTCTTTGCCCTCTTTATTATTGTGTGACTGGAATATTTTTCAGTAATCTTCTTGGATTAGATATCTTCCCTGATCAGCAAGCAATTTCTTGTCTTTTCTTATCATCCAATTTGTTGTTACTGTACACCCCAACTTACAATTACTTCATATTTATTTTGTAAATGTATTTACTTATCCATGTGTTTGTTTCCCTTTGGTATACCATAAGCTCCTTGATGATACGGGCTGTTTTCATTTTTTGTTCTTATATTCCAAAGCCATAAACATGTTTCTTTTAATTGAATTGAATTAAACATTATGATATGGCAGCCAGAAAGCTAATATGCTCTTGGGCTGCTTTGAGAAGCATAGCTTCTGGGTGATTGTCCTGCTATTCTGCACTGATGAGACCACGTTTTGGGTAGCACGTAGTTTAGCAATGACGTTTACAAACCAGAAAGCATCCAGAGGAGGCTAATCATGGTAATGAACCCAAGCCACAGGAAGATCAATTGAGAAAAATAGAGACACTTGGATTGAAGAGGAGATGGAAGGAAGAGGAAGGGGCATGATACCTGTATGCAAGTCCTTGAAGGGCTGTTATTAGGTAGAGTTGTTCTGCTTGGAAGAACCTAAAAGAATAGGTAGAAGTTGCAAATAGGGAAATTAAGGCTTAGCATCAGAAAGACCTTCCTAACAATGAGAAATATTGCAAAGTGGGATTGGCTACCTCAACAGGTACTTGGCTTTCCCCACTGCCCCTTTCCCTTTCCCTTCCTTTTCCTTGCTGGCTGATCAGCCACTTTTCAGGTGTGTTGTAATGGGCATTTCTTTGTGGGTATGATTTGGCTGCTATGGTCCCTTCCAAGTATGAAATTATGATGTATGTCCATAACATAGAAGTAGTAAAAGAGGCCAAGTCCTGTGAGCATGCACAAGGGATTCAGGTAGACATATGGTGAGCCTACTTCCGCAAGTGTCTGATGACAAGGAATAGCTCTATGCTTCAGAAGCTGATTTGGTGACTTTTCTGTCTTGCCACACAGTGAAGAAAATCTTTTTGAGTAGCTGCTAGCTGGAACTGAGTGGGCCTGTAAAACCACTAATTCCTCTCCTTTACCCCAGCAATGTTCTTGAAGGGGAAAATATGCTTTAAGTATCTGGGTGGGGGAGCCCCTACTACATCTGGTAACAAGTTACATGATACCCATATTACACTTGTCCCTGTTATCTCTATTCTTTTTGGCTCTTAGGAAGTGGAGCTGGAATGACCTTGTGATATTTTAAAGGTTGGAAAAGCTACTTATGGTCCAGTTATGAAAGTCCATGGCAGAGACTGCTCTTGTTGTCACAGCCAAGTAGGGTGAGGTGCCAGCATGGCACTGAGAAGCAATCTGTGGCATCCAGAACAGCAGGCTCTGCCATGGAGAGATTTGCCCAATTAGCACCTTTTGTATGCACTCTCAATTCTGGCTTAGTTCCTATTTAAAATGCTTTTCCTTACCATAGTAAGTAGAGAAGAAACCATTTGGAGAATACATGCACATCCTCTGAAGTGGAGAAGCAGAGCCCTCCACTGTGCATCATCATACACTTCCAGAGGCCAGCTCACCAAACATTCATGTACATGCAGTCAGAGCCAGCTGCTAATCAGCCAGTCCCCTACAAGTGGTGAGTTATGACTAAACGATTTCCTTAGCAACATCCAAGAAACCAATTAGAGTTAAGACATTTAATGACTCAAATGTGTCATATATGTAGGATGTATGTATAAATTTTTATTATTATTCAGTTGTTTCACTCATGTCTGACTCTTCTTGACCCCATTTGGGGTTTTCTTAGTGAATATATTGAATGATTTGTCATTTCCAGCTCATTTTACAGATGAGGAAACTGAGGGAAACAATGTTAAGTGATTTGCTCAGGGTCACACAGATAATAAAAGCATGAGCCAGGATTTGAACTCAGGATGATGAGTTTTCCTGACTCCAGGTGCAGCACTTTATCCAATGTGCCACCTAATTGCTCATATGTATGAATAATTGGTCAAAAAAACTGATGACCTTAGAACTATAATATACTATGAAATACTATTCTACTATGTTTATTTGTATTTGTATGTTATATACCTCATAATACAAACTGATTAAATTATCTGTTCTTTGACAAGCACCAAATCATTGTGTTGCATACTGCTTTGTAAAATGCTTTGAGAATTGGTACTGGTGGACCATTTACTTCTTCATTTTTTTTTTCATTATTTTCCTTGAGATTACTGACTTTTTGTTCCTCCAAATGAATTTTGTTATTATATTTTCTAGCTTGATAAATAATTAGATAGTTTGAATGGTATGAAGAATAAGTAAATTAACTTAGGTAGTAGTGTCTTTATGTTATTTTTCCATAGAACAAATATGAGCCATTAGAATTTCTCCAACTTTTTTAGGCATCATTTATTTCTCTAAAGAGCATTTTGTAGCTGTATTTATACAGCTGCTCTGGGTCTTATGATATCTATCTCTGTTCTTTCTCCTCATTGTGATGCCATTCCTTCCATTCACTGATGTTTCCTAGGCCATTATCCTTGTTCAATCAATCCTCTCCTCCCTTCCCTAATTCAACATCTTGTTGAACCAACTCAACTTCCAGCTTTCAACTATGCTCAAATCACTTGCCCCTTGTTGTGTAGCCCGTCATTCCTTCCTAAATCTAAGCTCTTTATCACTATCACCATACATTTCCGTCTCTCTTAGAGCTGTTAAATGGAGCTAGAGAGATTCATGAGATTAGGCACATTGTATTTATCAACTTATATTTCCCTGAAAAATTAGTGAACTACTTCTTCCTTCTTTCTCTTTTCACATCATTCAGCCATTTGCTATCTCTTCTTTTGTTTGGATCTAAGATGGCCATTATGTCCCTTTTTGCCAAGGCAACTCCTTTACATGAACCCCTGAATCCACTCCTTCTCATTTTTTCTCAGTAGTTTGACACCACTGCCATTCCTACTGTCTCTCATCCCTTGTCTATTGGCTCCTTCTCTGATAGCCAAAGGCATGCTTATGTCTCCTTTCTCATAAAACAAAACAAAAAACCAAACAACCTTTCATGATTTTATCATCTTGGTAGTTATTGTCCTCTATCACTCCTCCCCTTCTGTGTGAAAATTCATCAATACTAGATGTCGGCATTTTTTCTCCTGTTACTTATTTTTCTGAATCTTCTGGAATGTGGTTCCTAATATCATCATTCAACAACAACTCCCCTCTCTGAAGCAATTAACCTAATTAAATGGCCTTTGCTCAGTCCTCTTCTTTCTGGATTTCTTTACAGCATTCGATATTGAAAACTTCCCTTTTTGGATTAGCTCTTCTCTCTAGGTTTTCCTGACATTTCCTCTTTCCCAGTTCCATTTTTTCCTTTGCTGGTTCTTAGGATATGTAATGCCTACTAAATGTTAATGTCCTCCAAAGAATTGCCATGGTTACTCTTCTTGCTTCATTCTATACCCTTAGTAATTTCATCTAATACCATAGTTTCAATTATGATCTGTCTTCAGATAATTCCTACATCTATATAGCTAGCTCCAATCTACTTCTTGAATTATAGTTACACATCACCTATTGGCTTTTGGCTAACTCAAATTGGATATCCTGTAATATTTACATTGAATATGTTTAACACAGAATTCATTATCATTCTTTCCAAATTATTCCCTCTTCCAAATTTCCCTATTATTGTTAAAGGACCTCCCTACCATCCTCACTGTCATCTAAGCTGCAACTTTAATGTCATCCTTAGTTCATTGCTCACATTCACCCCCAATATCAATCTATTTTCAAATCTTGTCATTTGTATCTTTATAACATCTCAATTCATATATCCCCTTCTATTCATTCACAAAACCAACACCCTAGTTCAGGCTATCACCACCTCTATCCTGACTATTGCAATACAATTTTAACTGATTTTTCTTTCTCAAGTATTATCCCCACTACAATCCAGACTCTAACAGCTGTTAAGGTGATTTTCTAAATTGTATGTCATTTCACTTCTTTGCTTAACAAGATCCAGTGGCTTCCTATTATCTCCTAAATAAAACATAAACTCCATTACTTATCATTTATAGCTAATCACAATTAATTCCCCTCTAAATTTTCCAGTTTTATGCTTTATCCCCATTCATGCTTTCCATAATCCAGCTACATTGGTCTATTTGCTTCTCCTGGAACATGATACTCTACCTTTGGTCTTAGTGCCTTTGAACAATTTGTATTCTTTGGCTGGAATAGTTTGTTCCCTAATGTTTTCCTCTTTCTTTTTCTGGATTCCTTCAAGCCCCAATTCCTTTACCTGTTTCCTTTTGTCATTCACTGAATAAAGTTCCTAATTCCTTCTACATGTATGTGTGTATACATACACATATTAACATATATACATATTATGTATAAAAATTCACATAAATATATTTGCTACATTTGTGTATAGTGCATATATGTACGTACACATGTGTGTATCTATCTATCCATATACATCTGTGGTTTTATAGTTATTTACATATTAGCATCATCATTAAAATATAAATTCCTTGAAGGCAAAAATTACCTTTCTTTGTTTCCCCAGCACTTATCACAGTTAAGTTCTTGGTATACATAATTAATAAATGGTTCTTTTTTTTATAAATTTTATTTAATATATTTAATTTTCAGCATTGATTTTCACAGGAGTTTGAATTACAAATTTTCTCCACATTTCTAACCTCCCCCCCCACTCCAAGATGGCATATATTCTGGTTGTCCTGTTCCCCAGTCTGGCCTCCCATCTGTCACCCCACTACCCTCCCAACCCCTTTTCCCTTCCTTTCTTGTAGGGCAAGATAAATTTCTATGCCCCATTGCCTGTGTATCTTACTTACTAGTTGCATGCAAAAACGTTTTTGTTTTTGAACATCTATTTTTTAAAACTTTGAGTTCCAAACTCTCTTCTCTCTTCCCTTCCCACCCACCCTCCCTAAGAAGTCCAGCAATTCATTGTGGGCCACATGCGTATCATTATGTACAACCCTTCCACAATACTCATGTTGTGAAAGACTAACTATATTTTGCTTT